>JBBPKW010000146.1:8399-28304 GCA_038089475.1 Boletus aff. vermiculosoides | reverse complement strand
TGGGAAGAGCGACTTTCAAAGGAAGCAGACAATTATCCGAGCGCTAGGGGACTCCGAGGAGAGTAATCGAATGAAAGAAGAAGTGACAAGGCTTCGGGTTGAAAATCACAAGATATCTGAAGCTCTGGAGCAGGCATGATAGGAGATACAGGTACAACTTGAGCGAGTGAACGTGTTCCAGGGTTATATTGAGCGATAAAAATACAAGTACTCTGTTCACCATCACTTCTGTCTCTAAACTTCACTCAGGCGATGCTGGACGTGATATCCACATGAGGGGTGTGAACCTCTTGCCAATCTCTTGCGTAGCGTACAGAGGCATTGTCGTTGCACTCTAGCTAGGACACAACATTCATTCATTCGGCAAGTAGCGTCGGTATTATCCTTGCACGGCGTCAACTAGGAGAACAAGCTCGGACTCTTATGCAAGCAAACTACTATTTGGTAAAGCAACAGAACGCTAATGCCCACATTTTAAGTAAACGGCAAGCAGATACCATGAGTTCATTGAGTGTCAGAATGTGGATGGTGATGAACATAGTGAAACAGTTAGCTGAGAGGACTGCTGGAACAAAATTATTGCCGATGACAGTGCTTAACCGCTGCTCGGCCTACTGGTTGGAATAAGCCCAACCTCAATTACATAGTTGATCCCAGTAGCCTGTATATGAGGATCAGAAAGACAGTACGAGAGAAATGAATACGAAGAGCTACCGGGGATGACCTGACTTTCTTGCGCGGCCGCCTTAGCAGGCGCCTCTGCCATCACGACAGCAAATCCACTGACCAAGGCAGAGTCAGCAACAAACCAGTTCCAGAGCCACAGATACGCACGCGCGGAGATGAAAGTCGATGTGACTAGTACCAAATCCTCCATGAACATCTGCAGGCCTAGGCGTGTGAGATCGACTTACCAGTGGAGGAACCATGGTCCGGGGTTGTCTGTCGTGAAGCGCAACGTGACATTGTCGTTGTTCGCTTGTAACCCTGTAGATACGACGTCCCTTCTGACTGGGTTCGCAAAGTTATAGGTGCTGCTTCCAGGAGCTCTGATGACATCAAATGTGTGCTACAGAAGACCATCAACTTGGTCTCGTGTGCAAAGGGGAAAGAAGTACATACACCATGGAGATGAAGTGCGTGCTGTCAACCAATCCTTGTGAATGGCGTGCTGAGAAGTCAGGACCAAGGCTTACCGGTCCGCCAACCGCACCGCCCGGGGAAAGGTCCGTCGCAGGCATGCTAATTTCGATGACTTTTCCCGGAGGAAGTGCATAGACACTCCCGTTTGGGAGTAGCTCGGATGGGTGTCGAGCGCCGCTTAGAATTTGTAATAGTACAGGCAGTGGTGGATCGGAATACGAGACGTTATTGATCGCATAACGACCTGTGCCAATCCCGGTGAGGATAAACTGGGGAATCAGATTGATGTTCACGTCTGCCTGGCCTGGTTCTGGAACACCGGGTGCGCCGGGGGAGATCAACGGGTGAACGTTACTCTCGTGGTACGGGAGCACGTATGGTCCATGCTCCGTCGTGGGATCATCTTCTGGAGCACCCCCGTACCTCAAGATGGCCGAGCTTTGCCCACCATCGAATGTCTGGTTCAGATGGTTAGATAGCGCACGAATCCAGTAGTTGCCCACAGTCTGGTTGGCAGTTACCACGACGGAATAACGTTGACCAGCAAATACAGCTAACGAGTCGACAACCAAGGGTTCCGTCTCAATACCGTCCGTTTCAATGACCGTCATTGGGTGTCCATCGATTGTGAAATTAAACCACGGGCTGCACGATGCCCCCACAATCCGGAAACGATAACGTTTCCCCTGCTCGACATTGATGACAGCGAGTGGTGATAGTGGTCCACCCCCATACCGGCCAAGTCCGTTGATGAGCGTTGAATCTGCATTAAACGGAGCCGGCAGTGTCGAGGAGGATTCATGATACCTGCACAGACAATTGAGCATATATCGCGAGAAGGCATTGAATCACACACCAGTCCGAAAGGGTGATCACGGTATTCGCTAGTCGATTTAAGAACACCCTGACCAACAATTTAAATTGACGCACGCACCATCATCCACATCATACAAGTCTTTATGTGGGTCGTCCGGATCATATATGACCAGTGGTCCTCTGAGTCCATCGCAGTACTGGGTCGAATAATGTGCATGGTACCAGTATGTACCGGTCTGATCCTGTGCATTAAATTGGTGCAAAAAGCTTTTGTATGGTTTTATGGGGCACTGGGTAACATCCGCAGCGCCATCAGCCCAGTTCGACCTTCTCTGATATATGCCATGCCAGTGCTGCCATCAATTCAGCATCCAAGCGTACGAAATACATTTAGTCACACTGACCACGCTTGTGTTAATGTCCATTGACATATCATTGAGCAGGTTCACCACGTTGATTTTGAAGTCATCACCCTTCAGAAACAGAAAAAGTCAAGACTGGATGATTACCGACTTACGAAAAAGCATTTACTTTCTGGGCAGCAATCAGCGGTCCTGGGAACGTGCCTTCCGCGAGTACAGTTCTAAGGGACGTCGATCCAGTTCCTCGAGTACAATAAACACCACTCACGATCGATTGAAACCGTCAGGAGCAATGACCTTGTTGACGATGTTCAGCTCCGTTACGGGGCCGAGAACGTTGGTTCTGTTAGAGGACGATCTCCGCGAGCTGGATGTGGCAAAAACAGAGACGACAGACAAGCAGACCAAAGCCAGCAACGGAACATGGTAAGATGCAGGTTGCATTGTGGCAATCCCGGGCGATCAGCCTTCACTGGGCTGTAGAGGAGTTGTAGAGAGGATGAATCAAGCTCAGAAAGTCGAACCAAGGTGGCCGTTTTAACTTATCCGACCGGTTGTTACCGGGTTCTCTGCTAAGTCCACTCGCTGATGCGTCGGCATGTGCTGAGATTAGTGAATTATCGGCGACACGGGCATGTGTGATATTATCGCTTGATGACTCTACCACAGGCGTTTGAGAGCTATGTTTGGAGGACGGCAACAGAAAGGAAATCAAGGATCCCAGTTTGAGCCCCTGGCTCGGCTTTGTTTTGTAGATGGGCTGGTGAAACTCAGGCCAAGCCCTACTTGATCGTGGGCTACTTTGTAAAGAGAAGAACCATATGGAACTGCCCTTGCCGGGGGGGTTGCTGGTACCTGGAACTAATGGCCGACAAAAATCCATCAAGTGATGCGGGGTATGCATTGGACACTCCTTTCAATAAGAGCTGAAGATCGGGAAATCCCCGGTCCCGCACAGCCTTAGGCCTGCTTCCCCGAAACAAGCGCGACGGAAAGTAAATGTGGCTGTGTGTGGCAATGACGGGACCCCGGCGAGTAAATGGCGAGGACATACAACGGAGTTACGGCGGGGCGGACTCGTCGAAACACGTGATTTGAGAACGGGTTGGGGAGCAGAGAAATAGTGCCTGTAGCATAGCTAAAAGTAACGGCGACATCGTCGTCGTGAAGAACAGTGATTCAGAGAGTTCAAGAACGGAAGAACAGCGACGGAGTCGGACTCCTCGGTCTGGGTGCTGTAACGCCGTGATAGGCCATGCCTCGTCGAAAGGTTAGCCGAGGATGTAGCCCTGAAACTGAGGTTTTCTGTCCCGGACCCATGCTGAGCTCCTACAAGACGATCGTCTCCTTCTCTACCAAAACCAACTGGGTCTCTTGTAGGCAATCCGTTCGGGTATATACCAATACCGCAGTTGGGGAGCAATTAAAACACCATCAATATGATCTAGAGAAGAAATGTCGGAATTTGACAAAGTTACTTCTCCACACAACGATAACAGATCGTACCTTAGAAGCAACCCCCTCCACTTTCCTTGTCAACAGCTCGGAAAAGCCTCTCATGCCCTCTGAGATATTTACAGAGCAACTCGGACAGTCCCGCGCTTTGACGCTCCGGACGGTCTTCGCCGCAATGCTCTCCACAGTTGCCCTGCATGGCTTGTCTCGTAGCGCCACGAAAGTCTCCTCCATCAAGTCTTCCTACCATTGGAGTGACCGCGCTTCAAATAGACGGTACCTCAGCGTAGGCGACCTTGGACATGCACACGTTCCATGGGGGTACTTCCCAGAAAGTTATGCACGACCTTGACTGCTTCTGTAATGAGATTTGATCCACGACATATCACTTCTCGATGCATAGACAGCATTTCCGCAAATCTGGTGGTAGGTAAGGAACGCGAGTAGATCGCTTGAAGTAATAGGTGCAATCTCATGGGACCATGCAGGGATGAGTGGCTGTGTCAACGTGCATTTTGTAGCAAGCAGGGTTTCCTCGTGCGCCCGTCCTCGACGAGCGATCGCGGAGCACCTTCAAAGTTCGGCCGCGAGGATTTTGAGATTTGAGAGTACTTGACGAACTTTTCTTTCGATGGCGTCAAGAGAATACTTCCTGGCAGCCTCAAGGACATCTACGACATCCTTAAGTGCCTCGAGTTCGGGATCTTTAGCTAAGGTACATAGATAGCAAAAGCGGAGGAGGGTGTCGAGGGGCTGTTCTCTGGCACGCAAACTACGACAAGATCGTCTTTAATTTCTTGCTATCTGCTTGTTTCAGCAGGTTGGGGGAGCCCCAAGAGCTTTTCGAAGAACGGGGATGCGAGGGAGAGGAATAGCTCGAAGACGCAAAAATCGATGTTATCTGATGAACGCAAGATGATGTCCGCTTTCGCGTGATTGAATGGTGCAGCGGCATATGCAGAACCGGCCATCGTCATAAATGTCTGTAGGCAAATGCCACTACCACGATTAATGAATTTGTCGAGAGCAATGGCTGGTGTTGCAGCTTACTGGGATGCTTATTGCAAGAGGATGAGGGAAGCAGAAGGTCAGCCAAAAATTTCAAATGCCTCCCAGAATTGGTCCACGACTTAGTTGAGGGCCACAAGCATCCCACCTGTCTTTGCACAATCGAGGGCTGGCACGGCTCATGGCACTAGCCAGTTGAAAATAGACCAACCAACAACTGAGTACACGAAACGACATGATGTTATTCGGAAGCGCAAAGTGGACCACCCACGCTCAATGGACTCTGCATTCAGAGTGCTTCGCACCTGGCCGAGTTCAGTCGCATGAGCCTAGCGCTGTTGTCAATTGAGTGGTAGCTAGTCTTGCGACGGTGTAGTTTATGTAAACATGGAGGTCACTGGCAGGAACAAGTGCTAGCGAGCTGTCACAGTGGTCGACATGTTGTTACAAGACGCGAGTCCCGTGACCCACAACATTGCTATATGCAACGCGACTCCGACAACGCGATCCCCTCAATCAGTCCACAACGACACGCGGAATGGGCGACCTCTTCGTCGAATGTCCCATTCATCTTGATGCGGTCTCCATTCAAGATATACTCGTTTTTAAATGCGGTAGCTCCATGGATCGATTTCAGTTCTGCTTCCGTAGATGCTAATGAGATGTTTTTGTTTTTGTTCCATAGGGCACGGATTTTGTGAACCATGCCTAGAGGAACACTTTGCTCACCATGAACCGAGTCATATTTCATGCCCTACATGTCGCAAGCCCGTCAGACGCAAAGAGGCTTTCCCCCTCTTTCTTGCCCCTGCCCAACCAGGGTCCACCCAGAGCAGTGGCCCGATGGCTGAAGCTTCTCACGTGCGAGTGATTACTAGGGAACTCAAGGAAGCAAGGGCCTCCCATGCAAATTGCCCAGAACGGTTTATTGGATTACAACATGAAATAGATACCCTAAGACAGGATGGTGCTCACTGCAACCAAACAATTCTTCTTCTTCGTGGTCGATATGAACTGTTAGAAGAACGACTTGCAAAGGAAGCAGACAAGTCTACGCGTGCTAGGGAAGACAGCAATCGAATGAGAGAAGAAGTGACAAAGCTCCAGGTTGAAAATCACAAGACATCCAAAGCTCTGGAGCAGGCATTACAGGAGGTACAGGTACAAACTGAGCGAGTGAAAGTGTTCCAGGGTTATATTGAGCGATATAAGCACAAGGTATTCTGTTTGCTATCACCTCTGTTTCTAGACTCACAACCTGTAGTGCAATCTTGAGAGGAAGAAAAGGAAGGCGATTGAGAATGCCAGCCGCCACTCACTACCCAGGAAGGAGGATGACTCCTTGATGGTGGTTGATGCGAATGCCCCAGACATGCTACATGAAGACGGACCCGACTTTGGATGGTTAGATGAAGCTTGCAAAGTGAAGGGTGATCAATTCACTAGCCCAGGTGATGAAGATTCCGAGTTAGAAAAGGAGAGTGAAGATGAAGTTCAGCTCAGTAATCCCAACACCAAAGGAACGCAAAGGGTAAGCTGGAGTGACATCGGAGAAGGAGGTGGTATGCAATACTCACTGCATCTCAAGGGAGATCCGGCGCCAGAACCAAATCTTCGATTTTCCTCCGACTGGAATCTCGGGTTGGAAGCCCTGGCTGGACCATCGTCTGAGATTACTCGGAGGCGAAAGCGTGGAGGTAAGCAGGTGGGTGGAAGCAAACTTGTCAAGGTGAAAATGTCAGTGGGATCCGGGACTCACAAGCCGGTTGGAGGCCCACTAGCCATTGATAGACAGGGCCGTATCAAAGGTGCTGTTGCCCTTGGCTCGAGGCAAAAGCTTAATTCAAAGAATTGAGATGCGTGCTGGACTTGCTGGTCATGGTGGGAGATCATGTAGTTACTCATATTCATTCAACATAATTTGTTTGCCTACGTCGGAATGTATGATAGTTTACCGGGTTCATGTCGCGGGTCAGATGTGCCGGTCAGAGTCTTTCTTCCTGGGAATTTATGTAAAAATTTTCCGTGCGCTGAGATTCGAGCGGTGCAAGGGACCGGTCAGTACCCTGGAGTGGTCAGTGCTTCAGTACCCTTCGGTGACATGCTGAGCTTGTAGATCGGTGTCGTCTCTATCCAAATGGAACTTACCTCTCACACCACAGCGTCAGGTACATGGAAATACCTCCAGAAATATCGCTGGATCCACTGATCTATGAAACAGGCTTTCTCTTGCCTTCGATCCATGCCGCACCTCCCTTCTTTACGTGAGATCATGCAGTCTTCATAGCAGAGCAACTGGAATGAATGTCATACCAGAGAACAGCCAACTCCTAGCACCCAGAGCCTCTTCGCTGATCACTGGACACGACTGATCCTCTCATACGCACGACACCGTCGACTCTTTACCCTCCGCATCGAGGACGCCGAAACGCCGGGAAGCGATTGGGACGAAATACTACGCAATGAACGAATAAACCGTAAGTCACTCGCACACGCCGATGTTTCATTCGGGTCGACTCTTCGAACACCTTACTGCCCGGTTAGGTCGTGTGCCGCCTTCCTATCTCTCATCGTTACTCGCCGTACTCGTGTCGAAGAATGTGGCAGTTTACGAACCTGCGAAGCAAACACGATCTGCATTGTTACTCTGGAGACAACCCGAGGAATGGGCAGAGGCTCTGCACGCATGGGTGATTCCTTGCCCTTCTTTGTTTCTTCTTCTTCTTATGCGTGCTGACCCTATCTTGTGTTGAAGGCGACGGCGTCGGGGCAGTTGAACACCATATTAACATTTTACGAAATAACGGATCCACCTATCCCATCTCCCCTCTCTGGATTACCCGCTCCGCTTCTGCGCAGAGCAATCAATATACTCACGCGCTCCGGACGGGCTCAAATTATTGGAGTTGCTGATGGTGAAGGTGTCAGGCTGTTTGCAGGAACGAAGTAATGGACTCCGTGTTTTCGTTGAACAGACTCGTATTACTTTCATCATATTCTAACGTCATGTATTTTGCTGTGGTAAGAGATAGGGGATGACTGCTTTTGATCAGCCGGGAAACACCGAATGACTGCACAGTAGACGAGATTAAGGTTTCAGCCACGCTCAGCAAAGGCGGACACGACTAGCAAAAGGGCCAATCCCACTCTCGACAGCGACAAGATAACGCTGAAACGACGACCGCCATGGCAAGTTTTCCCAGCCAAATGTCTCTCGTTTCTCTAGTACTGAGTGTTTTGCTTAGGCCGAGCAAAAGACGACCCCAACCAACCCCATGAAAGAGCTCCGAATCGAGAAGCTCGTCATCAGTATGTTCACGTCGCCTTTGATGTGTGACCAAACACGAAAGTGAGACCTTTGAATAGACATCTGTGTCGGTGAATCGGGTGATCGCCTGACCCGTGCATCCAAAGTCTTGGAACAACTGACCGGCCAAACGCCTGTGACCTCCAAAGCCCGGTACACCGTCCGTACCTTTGGTATCCGTCGAAACGAAAAAATCGCTGTCCACGTTACTATTCGTGGGCCCAAAGCTGAGGAGATCCTCGAACGTGGTCTCAAAGTGAAGGAATACGAATTGAGACGGAAGAACTTTTCGGACACAGGCAACTTTGGCTTCGGTATTCAGGAGCACATCGATCTCGGTGCGAGATATGATCCTGGTATCGGTATTTTCGGTATGGACTTTTACGTGGTTATGGGGAGACCGGGAATGCGTGTTGCAAGGAGAAAAGAGCGCAAGGCTCGCGTTGGCTTCCAACACCGCGTCACCAAGGACGACACGATGTCTTGGTTCAAGCAGAGGTTCGATGGTATCATCTTGGTTGGTATAAGCTTGTCATGAACGTAGGGTTTGGTTCGACTGACACTATTTTTTCCCTAGAAATAAATGTGTACTCGTCCTCACTACCGACGCAGCTCCCTGCGAGGAGCACCACTATGTATGCATGGCGCCGTATGAATACATTTATGTGCAACAGCATGCTTTTGACATCAAAATGCATCATTTTTTCCCTTCAGGATGGGCCTAACATATCGACAATATAACAAGATGGGATGGTGTTTCGCAAATTGACCAGAGATGATAGTATCTAATGATGACTCTTTCGCACTGACCAAGCTCGACTACGCCTCGTTTCAGTTTGGTTTCAGTACAGTTTGGTTCGACCGCCTCCAAGCGACGGCAACCCCCGTCTCATCCAGCAATTACACAAGGACAACACACTACGCCTCTGAAAAGCCATCTGAACGCATAAATAAGTCAATTATGCATCAAAAACCGAACGCGTATAGTATTCTATACATGTCTTCATACGAAATAGATAGCTCGACGAGATAGCATTTCCCAAATCCAAAACGTTCCCGAGCCTTCTTCAACGAGACAGACCTTGCACGACCTCAGTAGCGTCATGACCTCGGGTACCATCTCCATCTCAACACTCTCATTTTGAATGCGTCCCCTTCACCATTCCCGTCTCCGTCTACATCCATTTTCCCGTCGTCCATGTGGTGTTGGGCGCCTTTGATAATAATGATGTCATTTTCAAAGGCGAAGTCTTCATCGGAGAGGTTCGGTCGTAGGATGCGAATTGTGGGCTTTGGGATCGCAGGCGGGGGAGGTATGGATGGGAGTTTCGACGATGTGTCAGTGTCTTTGTCCTTGGATTTAGAGTCCTGGGACGTGCCAGACTGGGGAGGATCAGTCGTAGTGCCATTCGATGACGGTGGATCATCAGTAGACGTTTTTCGTTCCTCGGAAGGGGGCTCAGGGAGTGAGGAGGGTTGGGGAATAACTTGCGCTTTTGAGGCAGCGTCTGCGGGCGGTATCGATAACGTCGATGAAAAAGGCCGAGATACATTCGAAGATAGCGTGTCAACGAGGCGTTCACATGGGCCGAGCACTGAAAGTGCGTATCGTGTCTTCCCTTTGTGCGTGCTCTGGGTGATGAGATATGTCTCTTTCGAGCTTTCGAGCACGATTCCCCGTCCTGGGTCATCAGCGGAATCTATTTCCATTTCCACGTCACCGTCAGCTTGATTTTCCCGAGCCACAGCGATCTTCCGACGCTTGAGTGGTGGTGGATTGACTATAGACCCTTGGTGGATATGAGGGAAGAGTGCGCACTGTACCACTTGTGCATCATATTTGAACCTGTATATATGCACCCCAGATGAATCAGCCTGGGGATGGGGGACGAGTACGAAAACAAAACATACCCAATCCCAGTTTTGCTCTTACCCCGATCGGGAATACCAAAGGAGATCGTCATCCCTTGCATCATCCGAGCTTCCTCGGCGATTGCAGCCACCTCACTCAACCCTGCCTTTTTCATTTCCGTAAAGTCAACGTTAAGCTTGCGCTTTTTTGGTGTATTTGTCACATCAAAGAGCGGTGGAGATGGCGGTAGGGGAAGACCAAGAATGTCAGCGCGACGCTGTGCATATTCTGCCAACCGCTGTGCACGGTTGCGAATCCCAAGACCAGGAGCGACATGTGCGTTTTGCTGAAGCGACGCGTTAGCCGGGGATACATCGGCGATAGGTGATAAGCGAACGAACCTCGACGACATCGACGCTGATGACCTCAAACGCACTCCCGTCATGGCCCCATCCCCACCCGCAGCTGACACACCCTCTTCCATCATCTTCGGCTTCTTCGAAACTCGTCATTCGGCCAGCACTATCGCCTCTCCCAGCGCGCTCTTCGCCATAGAACGACTCACCCCATCCACCAATGAAACGGCTCGCCCAAACGCCGCCAGCATAACCGGGCGGCTGAGGGTCGCTATTCGAGGAAGAAGTGGAAGGAGCCGAGGAAGTTGGTAGTGGGAGAGGTGTGTTGGTGCGTGTGCGGGGAACACTGGTAGTTCCGTTCACGTGGCCGTTGGCACTAATACCATTCATACCAACACGACTATCGCTTTGCCCGCTTTTGACAGCTCCAGAGGCCGAAGCCAGCGTAGGTACGAGTGCGAGCACGACGCGTATCGTACGACCTTCCTTCTTTGCCCGAGCAATACCGCTCCATGTCAATAGGCCGGCGTGTACTGCGCATTGGATGACGTCGGAGTCGTCTGTGTAGACACGGCGTCGCGAGAACGAGTATATCGACGGAGTGAATGGGAAAGGCGGCGGCGGAGGTAGACCACCTCCCCAAAGACGGAACTTCTGAGGTCTTGAGGGTGGTAGAAAAGATGGTGGAACAAGAACTGTAAGACGGAGTTCAGTAGGTATCTGAGTCACTGCAGGGGTAGGCTGGGGTGCGGAGGTGGGAACCAAGGAGCTCGAGCTAGTGCCAACCTCCATGACTTTGGCCTCGACTAGCTTGTCCTCTTCGACGATAGGTGTAGGAATCCATTCAGGGAAATAGTAAGGAAAGGGTGTCCGTGGCCAAACATATGTTCCAAGACTGACAAACGGCTTCTTCTCTCTTTCCTTCCTGGCATTCCCGAGTTCTTCCGCACTTGGCATACGTTCAAGCATCTCCAACCGCTCGCGTTCGAGTATCTCCAATCTCTCGCGCTCGACCAGCTCGAAGCTTTCGCGTTCCAGCCTCGCGAGACGCTCGCGCTCCACGATATCGAGTCCCCCGAGTCTCTCGCGCTCAATGAGGTCGCCGAGTTCCCGTTGAATCATCTCGAAGCGTTCCCTGGTCTCGAGTCGTTCACGTTCAGCTTCGGTATGCTCTCCCTCGCGGTTTGGGGCATTCGTCGGCTCCCGTTCTCTGTCCAACCCACTACCCCGCTCGCGTTCCATGAGTTCCAGTCGCTCCCTCTCTCGCTTCTCATCCATATCCCGGTCGACTCCGGGTCCAACGGGATGTTCGTCACGTTCACGCTCGACCATTGGCACATCCACGACCCTTCGATCCTTCTCACCCTCCCTGTCCCTGGAAGGCCCAGCTCCGCTCGCGCTAGCGGCCTCGATTCCCCTTTCCCGGTCCCTCTCCATCGCTTCCAGGCGTTCATGCTCCCTCTCACGCTCGAATGCCTCTGCCCGTTCACGTTCTACCATGTCAAATGGGTGAGGTCGCATGGGCATGCGCTCATGATCACCAGGGCGTTCCAGTATGATTCTTTCGCGTTCCAGAGTGGCACGTTGTTCGGGAGGTAGGGGGCGTTCCCGTTCGTGCATCATGCGATCCCTGTCGTTGATGACTATACGCTCCCGTTCGGGGAAAACTCTGTCCCTCTCAACCATTCGTTCCCTCTCGAGCCTATCCCGTTCGTGGAAGGCACGATCTCTATCTGAGAGGACCATGCGTTCGCGTTCGAACATCGCCCTCTCGCGTTCGGCCATTGCGCGTTCCCTGTCAACGGGTGCGATGCGCTCGATGTCGCGTTCTGGGACGGGCATGCTCATACGTTCGCGGTCGGGGATGGGCATCCTCTCACGGTACTGTCGACGGTCCATTTCGCGCTCTCTGTCCCGTTCCCGGGCGAGTTGCCGTTCGCGCTCGTTCATAAGTTGGAGTTCGCGTTCTCGAGGGTAATCGTGTGGGGGTGGTGGAGGGTGGTGTGGTCCGGGGGCTCCTGGTCCGGTCGTACTCGTACTAGTAAGGGGTGGTACGCCCGCGGCGCCAATGCTCATCCCATGAGGTGATGGCATACGGGAATGTGTGCGACGTTCGCGGTCTCTCTCCCTCTCGCGATCGTGACCCCGAGGCGGTATCCCTGGTCCGGTCTCTCCCTCACGGTGTAACCCGGCGACGCGCTCACGATCGCGCTGGATATGCATCTCCCGCTCCCGCATGTCCCGTTCTCGTTGTGGCATTGGCATTCCCTCCATCTCCCTCGACATCAGCTCACGTTCGCGTTCCATCATCCTCTCCCGGTCGCGTGCAGAGTGCATTTCCCTCTCCCTTTCTCTTTGAATGGCGATGTCCCTCTGAGCCGGTGGGATCACGTCGCGTTCGCGTTGTGGAAGAAGCATGCCTTGGTCCCTCGATGCCTCTCTCAGCCGTTGGCGTTCCCGCTCTCTTAGATAAGCGGCCCGGTCATGATCGGGGTGATACCCATATTCGGGGTCGCGCGTCGGATCCAGGTCCTTCTCTCGAACCAAGTCACATGGAGGACCGCCCGCGCTCATTGACATGTCCCGTTCTCGGACCAACTCTCGTTCCCGTTCGCGAGCGACAGCCATGTCGCGCTCCCGCTCCCGCACTGGGTCCCACTCGGGAGGATGCGCCTGGAATTGACCCTGTCCCGGGAGTAGGGGGGGACCTTGTCTGTGTGGATGCGAGAAGGGGGGTGGTGGATGTATGCGATCCCTATCATGTGGTTGGCGTTCGTGAGGAAGCAGGGGCATCCGGTCTCGCTCGTTCGGAGGCGGTATGCGATCATGTGGAGGAGGACCTGCTATGCGATGGCTTGGGCCCGGAGGTGACTGTTGTACTTGCGCAGGTGCTCGCAGGGGGGGAGGTGCCTGGGCAGGGGGTGCACGAGCGAGCGGAGACATTCTGTGCATGTGGTGTGGAGGGCGGTCGCGCTCGTGAGGGGAAGGGATTGGGCGATCATGGGGAGACGTGAGGGGCCGTTCATGGGGAGATGCAAGTGAACGTTCACGCGGAGACGGAAGGGCCCTTTCCCTCTCTCGTTCTCTGTCGAAAGGGCCACCTACGACACGTTCCCTGGCTGCATGACGGATGAAGTCCATATCCTCTTGTTGACGTTCGCGCTCACGTTCCCATTCCTTTTCTCTCTCCCTCCCGGGTTTGAAACTTGCACCAGGGCTGGTGTTGGGATGGGCAGAAGATGGACCATGCGCTTGGACTTGTGCCTGTACAGCAGGTCTAGCCATTTGCTCATCGGCAGTGCGCTTATCAAGGATAAGGACGCCGGCAGCAGTCGTCAACAATGACTTCGAAGGAGGGGAGTGGGCGGCTGTAGCAGGAAGCAAGAACGCGACACAGGGCAGAATGAAAAGTGTGACTAAGGAATGAAAAGGCGTGATCGAGGGGACGCACCGATGTTTGAAGGTGTCGAGCTACCGCTTACATGTCCACGCTGCACTACAGGACTGCGGTCTAAGAGGCGGATTACCGCATGAGAAAAAAAAAAGAAGCGGAAACGCCGAAGTAAAGGAGGACGGGAAAGATAAGAGATATGATCAGCGCCTATCCAGAGGGGGGGTGGGAGGGAAGCATACCTGAGCCGGGCATAGCCGGTTTGATTTGAGCAGGAGGTTGCTGGTGGTGAGACGGGCGGGTATGGTGTGACGCTGGGCCTGGCCCCAAATTGGACACTGCGAGAGGGGAGGACCCCTGACGCGGTGCCGGGGGAGGACCCCAGGAAGTGTGAGGGTGCACGTGAGGTGGGGGCGCGGAGGGTGTTGGATGTTGCAAGCTAGCCATGGCGGGGGTCGGATCGATGGGGGATGGCTGGATCTGTGAAGGTGGACGCGGGGTGATACGGTGCATCGGGGGAGGGTCCGGCCGAAAGGAGGGGTGGGATGTGTAGTATGCGCTGGGCTGAGGGGGATACGGGGCTTGCGGAACGGGCGGAGGCTGTGAAGGGTGTGAGTGTGGGTGCTGGTGTTGTGGCTGGTGCTGAGATTGGGGAGAAACAGAGGCGGAGGGGAGAGATGCTGGTGTTGATTGGGTCGGCGGCGGGGACTCGTGTTGTACCACAGGTGGCCGTCTGCGGTGCTGAGAGGGAGAGTCCTGGAGGAGATCAGAGACATTCATCTTCGAGAGAGCTGAGCGGTTGCAAACAGAAAAAGAAAAGAAAGAGAAAGAGAAAAAAAGCAAGAGGATGGCGAGGAGGAGACGTTCGAAGATGAGAGTGGAAAGAAGAGGAACTAAAAGTGTGAGTAAAAGGAAAGGTTGCGAGCAAAATCAGGTTCATTTCAATTAGATTCACATCTCACGATCGAGATCTACAGCCCCACGTGGTCAGATCGAGATCAAAAGGCACTGGTGATCGCTGAATTAGGACATCTTTCGTGTCACCCAATCAAATACGGTACAAGCTGGCATCTGGATCCTGGCACTTCTCGCATTTCATGAGATGAAGTGCGCATTTTACTCGCCTCGCTCTCCGCCGAAACAAGCGGGTGCTTCCATGCGTCTCAACGCACTATTCCCCATACGCGCCAGAATAGACATCTGCGCCTCAAGGCCTCTAGTGCAGCGCCTCCGCTCCCGCTTGCTCCATCATGCGATCTGACCCTCATCTTGAATGATGAAAACAGCCTTCTCTTGCTTCTGTTGATACTGGTACCTTTTTTTGCAAACCACACCCGACGAGCGATCCGTGTCTGCTCGTCCACGTCTCAGCTCCATTGACCTGCTGCAGAAAGGTTAAGATACCTCATCAACTAATCGTTTTGTCCTAGCACTGACCTCGCGTCGACCGTCCATCTGTGGTGCCCGGGGGGCACGACTGTGGCACTTGTGGGGGTGTCACCCGAACAAGTGCTGATAAGATTATCCCTCCTGTCGATAACTCTCTACATCCAGTCACGCTGTACCCTCATCGTACTCACTGTACTACAAATGCTTACCCGCATGCACCACACATGGTCACATTTTGCTCGCAACAAAGCGCGAGATCACCACACTAAAGTCATTCCCGTGCGCAAAAACCCGACGGGGTCTTCATACGTCATCACTTCCCGATATGGATACTCTTCCCCACAGTTGATGGGTTTGCGACAATATTTTTCGCCGCTTCGTGCGGAAGCTCGTTATTAAACGTAGGCGGACACGATATACGGGTCTCTCCGGGGTGCATATCAGACGCGAGCGCGACGCGCTGGCGACAGCTCAATGGTGCCGATGAGCAGCCAAACCCTCCCCCCCGCGCAATCGTTATCCAACCCGAATGGCGACGTCGAAACGAATATGTAACCAAGCTCTCGGTTGAACCTCCTGAGGTTACCACACTCGGTACGAGTCCCGGAGAAAACCGGTACTACTCGTGGGATTCTCCTACGAGATCCAGAGATACAGCATATAATCGGTGACAGCTGACGTGAGTTGCCTAACTTTTTTTACTTCACGATCACAATGACCGAGGTGCCATTCACAATTTCCGTTTCTGACGGTAAGCTCGATCTGCTCCGCA
The DNA here is from genome assembly GCA_038089475.1 of Boletus aff. vermiculosoides. Taxonomy (NCBI): domain Eukaryota; kingdom Fungi; phylum Basidiomycota; class Agaricomycetes; order Boletales; family Boletaceae; genus Boletus; species Boletus aff. vermiculosoides. The sequence goes on along the minus strand of JBBPKW010000146.1, from coordinate 12,453 downwards.
GAAAACTCGAACTCTCTACGTTCCCCGATGAGCTCGAGGATGCGACCTGGAAATACGGTGTACCTCTTGCAGACATCCAGAGACTAGTGAAACGATGGAAGAACGGGTACGACTGGCGCAAGCACGAAAAGGAACTTAACGACGAGCTGCCCATGTTCACGCGAGACATCGACATTGACAACTTTGGGACGCTCAACATTCACTACGTGCACAAGAAGAGCATCGCAACGAACGCAATTCCCTTGCTCTATTGCCATGGATGTATGTATGGTTTATTACTGGCCCGTGTTTCAAGACTCTTAATAGAGCGCCTAGGGCCTGGAACCTTCTACGAGGCCCGCAAGTTACTGCCGCTGTTGACTACTTCATCCCCCGACCATCCCAGCTTCCATGTAGTGGCCCTCAGTTTACCTGGGTATGGGTTTTCTGAAGCTCCTCGAAAGCAAGGCTTTGCAATCGAACAGTACGCCGAGGTACGTTCTCTTCCATAGATTGTGCGTTTGATTGCTCATCTCTACGAATAGGTTGCACATAAGTTGATGCTATCATTGGGATACGACGAGTATGGTGAGTTTACGCCATCAACATTCTTCTAAACAGTAGACTGATCGTGTTTTGGTAGTTACCCAGGGCGGGGATTGGGGACACTTTGTACGTTCGAATGATGACATCTATATTGCAGATTATTCAACTATTTCAGATTACGCGCCACATGGCTACGGAATATGGCGGAAAACATCACAAAGCCTGGCACACAAACATGCCAATGTGAGGTCTATGCATCGTTTATTAGCAATGACGCCCAAGTGATATTTCAGCGGTCCACCCCCGTCTCCTTTAAAGGAACCATTCTCGTTCCTCGCATTCCTAGTCACGCCTTGGACTGCGAAAGAGAAAGAGGGCCTGGCACGTGTAAAATGGTACAAAGACCATGGCAGCGGTTACCTTGTAGAGCACTGCACCCAACCTCAGACTCTTGGTTATTCGTTGGCAGACAGCCCTGTCGGGTTGCTTGCTTGGATCTACGAAAAACTGCACCTCTGGACGGACAATTATCCTTGGGAAGACGATGAGAGTGAGCTACGTATTACAAATCCTATCACTTAGCCATACTGACTCGTCCCAGTTCTCACCTGGATATCCATCTACTGGTTCTCCCGTCCTGGCCCAACTGCCTCCCTGAGGATTTACTTTGAGTTTCTCAAAGGCCAAGCGACTTATTCAGCCCCGTTTCAATATCCGAAGATTCCCATGGGTTTTTCGATCTTTCCCAGGGACGTGGTTGTTCTCCCAAAGGCGTAAGTCTCCCGGTGCCTTCTTTTGACTCCATCAAGGCACCCTAATTCACACCTTTTTGTTGGCAGTTGGATTCGGCGAGGCAATCGGATCGTAGCTGAATTCGAACATGACACCGGAGGACACTTCCCGGCGCTTGAAAAACCAAACGAGCTCGTGAACGATCTGCGCAAGATGTTTGGAAAGGGAGGTGGTGCCTATGGTGTTGTTGCCGGAAAGGATGGGTATGCTTGAGTGCTGTCCCTTTACATAAATTCGTCTCCATTCGGAACCCTGACATGTTGTATGTATGACGACCTGAAATGAGATGTGTACCAAATCTTATTTTCTCCGTATCTTTATGAATTGCTGCCAGGGTCCCGTGTTCTTTGGCTGAAAAATAGCAAGATTACTTCATGGGCGAGCCGATTTGGGGGTTGATAGCGTTAATATTGCTGCCTCATTCAACTTGGCGACGGGCTTGTTGGCTGAGCCTTCCAGCTGGTCACAAGCAGTGTCAAGTTGTCAAGTTGTACAGTATCAACGACTCACATGAGAATCTAGGGTCGATCTAGACTCTCGTGCGTCGCTGCATCCGCCAGATGTCCACCCCGATTTTGCATACCCCAGTACATCCAACTTAGCCTTCAGAAGCTCGAAGATGGGCTTGGTCGCATGATCATGCCGTACGGCCCTATGTAAGTGCTACATGTCCCCAGGCACACACAGCGTGGGCATGTCACAGCGCTCATTGATTACACCCGTTGCCGAAAAAACATGTTTTAGCGTTTTTCGAGCAGCGTCGACGAATCGTATCCTGTTCACGAACCGGTCATTACGCGTCACGACGCAATTTGGATTTTGAAAACGAGATGCTTCACCACCGCCCGGCAAGAAGCATGTGCTCGCTACGCCCCAAGTTTATCTAAACAATAAGTCGCCTCGATAATTTGGGATTGTGCGGTTGCTGCGCCTCGAGGTTCTCGGGCGTAAGGGGTTCACCTACGGCCCATTTACTTGTAGCCGACTCCGAGATCAGACGATGGTCACGATATATTATACGTACCGTCAATGTTGTGATTGGCGACTCTATGAGTGAGTAACGGCCTATCTTGCGCACCACTTATTACCACGACACTGTGTAGTAACCTATTAGCCTTGCAACCTCAAGATGCCGTTAAACTTGAGGACAAGCGCGACGCATGTCTTTTGAATGGAGACAAGGTAAGTATCCACAGTGGCGAAGCGATCGAATCCGAAGTGCTCTGACGTAAGTGCCTTGCATGATATGGAATTTGCAGGTCCCGGGACCAAAAGTCAAGTTTATCAAACACCCAATCTCCTCGAACGAGATCAAAACACTAGGAAAGTTCCGTGAGCATCGGGTCGCTCATGCGTCGAACACGGGTGCTTATCCGGAGTCCCCCAGAAAAGGGTCTCTCTGCTGCAATGGCGCAACCTGAAATAGGCCCGGGCGCGATTGCCCAGTGATCTGATGTGATAGTGCTTCCCAGATAGTGGGCTTCACCGGGGACAGATCCAGAGCAGTGTCCCCGGAGCTAGATCTTGATGCACGACGAACTCTGCTCGATCACATACCTAGCCAAATTAATCATCTTTCTTGATGGTTCAGAGGGAAAATATGGGGCAATACACCACCCACCGCCAATACTGTCAAAGTTTAGCCCAAAGTTGTTCCCATCGGATAATCGAACCCCACATCCGGAATTACCGGTGGAACAGACGTCGTAATTGTCTCCTCCGCTAGGTCGGAATTTAGATGTGCTTGAGAAATCCCATATGTTTCGCAATCAACTAGAGGACGTACCCACGATCTCCCAATGATAGCTGCTTTGTTGTGCATAGTATTGGAGGGTATCAAGAGCAGGATACTGGCAGTACCATGAGAAATTGCCAGGATGGCCAATGACAGACTGAACGATAGATCAGGAAGGAGTGTGCTGCATGGCGAGGAAACTTGAAGCTGTGACTGTAATGAAAAGACGAGTTTGATGTCCGAAGACTGCAGTGCCCCGTGAAGTTGGGCATGTATGGTAGTAAGTGTTCCGGGCCAGGTAATCAGCGACAAGAGACCGAGAAGCTCGGACATGGCGACCAATATAGAGACCATGAGCCAGACGGAGTCGATACTAAACAGCCTCCAGGGGAATCCACGGGGCATTACCACTGAAAGAAGTAAAAACTTGGTGGCTGTCATGATTACGATGATGCACGTTGGTGATCATGCAACTTACAGGGCGACAAATATTGTCCGGCCCAAAATTGAACCCGGATAAGCGAAGCTGTAGCGTTGGACGGAAAACCTAGAACGGAGATGCATGATGGACGACGACCAAAGCCGACTTTCCTCTGCTTTATAAGCAGTGAACCAGCTAGACCTTGAATCACTACCACTTCCCATGTGCACATGTGAACAACGATAGCGGTCGGGCGATCAGATCGATCAACGTTGAGTAGCTACCCAAGCACACCCGGTGACCCAGCCACACGGAGGTACCAGAACTCATACACACGCCAGCGTGAGATGACACAAACTCCAAGAACGGCGTAATAAATGTTCAAACTCATAAGTCGACGATGCGTCCCATCTTCGTTGACCGGGCTCCGGCACAACATCCGCGCGGGTAACTTGACCGCGATTGCAACCGTGGGGTTACCTGCTCCTTGCTGCTGTAGTATTCCGTGGTGAGGCCAACAACCTGAGTTGAAAGAGGGAACGCGCACCATGACATGGACCCCGTTGGCACGGCCAGGGGTT
>JBBPKW010000145.1:0-28321 GCA_038089475.1 Boletus aff. vermiculosoides | reverse complement strand
AGTGTATAATATGGCAAGACTTTGATATGACACTTGTTCACTGACCTCAATTTTGATAACATTAGACAATATGGTGGGTTAATTGCAAGGACTTAGAAGCCCTTCTGAGGTGTTGACATTATTTCAGGAGTGCATCCCCTGCACATCTTGCAGGGCATGAGTGCAATGCTTGTTTTTGTAGGCAATATAGATAAAATTTACCACTATAGCTTGAATCCTGACAACATGTAAGCTAATCGGATGCATTAAAGTAGGTTGTGCTAGAAATGAGTGTCAGAGTCACTATCATCAGAGTCACTCTTGCTGTCATCGCTGGCATCACTAGCCTCATCCTCATCTGAGTCATCTCTGACCTCAACCTCAACCTCAACCTCATCTTGTTCATCAACTTCCTTGTTGTTCGGGGTCACTCCACTCAAAGAATCAAGCTCTTTCATCTCTACACAGCTGAGGCATCAGAATGACCTGAAGTCGAATTATGTACCTAGAGTGACATGACAGAAATAGGACACCAACGGGGCAGATCTGTAAGTGAAGAGTTAGAAAGAGCCAGGGACACAATCGATGTGGGTCATAGGAATCGGAGAAATCATGAGGGAGAGGTGCTGGCGGTATTGCACTGTGAAGTAGAAGCAGAGGGCCCTAAAATTCATACACAAAAGACATTATTCGATTCATGCAGCAAAAACAAATACAATAGTCAAAAGAGAGGAGTGGGGACGGCGGCCAGCAAAAGAGATGAGGCTATTTGTGGTACTCGAGGGGAAAGTGATGGGGGAGTAGAGGGGGATGGCCGAAATGATCAAAAAAAGTCTGTATGTAGAATTGGCAAGCCTGACTCGTGATCTCATAGGCCTGCGCTTGCTTGGATTGTTCATTAAAAGAAGGAATGCACGAAAATGACGGGTGGGTGCCAGGCCAGGTGGAGAGAAGCATACAAAAACAGTGCAGGACATGGACATTGTCAGCAAAAGAGTCTGTCAGCCCAAGATCACCATGCTTGGATGGCAAAGGCTCAGACCACAGCACCAGACCTGAACTGCCAGGGAAGATGGCATACATGAAGCTGAGATGCTCAGTATGATGTTCCGCCCACAAACGAGGGTTGAGGACTTGGTTGAGGGTGCACAGCTCGTAATGCCAGCCAATCTCGTATATCTCCCATAAGATCGCTCTGGTGAGGTGGGGAGGAGGGTTGGTAAAGGATGCAATTGGAATATACTTGCCATGCCATTCCACAGTTTCCATGGGCGCAAAAGTGGAACCCTGCACCATGGCTGCCGTGACGTTGCTGAAGATCTCCAATGCAGCCATCTTGTGACCCTTGGCAGTTTTGTTACCCATACTGCTTTCGGGTGCAGCATCAAGTTCATCCTTGGATGGCGCTCTATGGAGAACCTCCCTCCACAGCTGGAGGACAGGAAATTGAGCAGGGGGGTCATGGTCAAGGTGACTGGTCCATAGCAGGCGAATTGCCAACCAGTTCATCATGAATAGTTGGCAGCACTCAGGAGTCTGTCCTGAGATGAGCATGGCTGGTTCTGGGACGCGATAAGCCTAGTCCACAATGCCCTTCTTCACCCTAGATGGGTCTTTGTCCACATGCTTCATAGCATTCTCCCAAGCTGCAAAAGGCTCTGGCATGTCAGGCATGCATAACTCTTCCCATTTGTTGTGGCCTCTGGTGTTACCACCTCTACAGTACGTTAGTCATCACCTGACATATGATGCATCACAGATCACTTACTTGGCTTGTGAGGCTTGGGATGAGCATGCTCCTTTTGCACAGCTCTTCTTGTCTGCACTTGAGTGGGTGCACTGCCTATATGACTGAAAGCGTGGGTCTGGGAAGACAAGGGTTGAGAGATGGTGATGCTGGATTCAATCATAGCTGTGTAGTGGCAGCAGGTGTGGACATGACAAGGGAAACCACCAGGACCATGATAAAGGCAATCAAAAGGATGGGTGGGTTTCCCGCCTTTGGAGTACATGCTGCAGATGATGTCATCAGGAAATGTGTACCTCACTGATTTCTCAATTATAGTCCGGGGAGTGATGGTAACTTTGTGCTGGATTAGCTGTACTGGCACACCTGCATGGAACAACTTGTCACAGACTCTGGTGTCTGCGGTAAAACAACCTATCCAATCAGAGCAGACAGGGGGAGGGGCGAAAGGAGGGTGGGAGATGTTGGAGAGGACGTAGAGGATGCAATCGAGAAATGCCATGATGTCCAAAAAATAGCATTGGGCTTGAGCCATGAATATGATGACATTGTGGAAGGTGAGAGGGTGATTGAGAAGAACCATGAGATCATGGTCCAAAGCCTTGAAAAGCCAACTGATGATGTTTTTCTTGTCCCCATATGTTTTTTTCCAGTCATTGTACTGTACAATGGCGATCTTGTGCAACGAGACGACACCCACTGCTTTGTCCTGCTTCAATTGGCCAACTAGGGAGGCAGCAAGGGGGAGGGCCTTGAAATCTTTGAGGAAAGAGCGATACCATGTCCAAGAAAGCAGGTCAGGGGAAGGGTGATGATCACTTTGATGTATGCAAACAGCATATTCAAATTCCTTGCAATGGACTTGAGGCCACTGGAAACAATCAATGGGCCCAAACCGCCCATCCGCATGAGCACACAATTCTTTGTCACCATTGTAGGGTTTGGGGACGAAAGACATGTTTGGAGAGGTGTAAATGATCGTGCTGTCACTGTTGGAAGCAATAGATTTGGCATTGAGGCAGTTGAAGGTAGCTTGTGTGCCAAGTGAGCTTGGTACTGCAGAGACAGCCTGACAAGACTTACCATCGCCAGCCTGGGTTTGAGGGGCATATCTGGATACAGCAGTGGCCATGGTCAATGTGACTATCGCAGCTTACCATAGGATCATGATTAGTACCATTATGTTACATGAACAGGTGCACATACTTCTTTGTAAACTAGAGAGACCTCTTTGAAGTGTGATGCAGCACAGATAAGAAAAAAGGGAGGGAAACACTTGAGTGGTGCCAGATACGAGGTGGCAACGGGGTGACTCAATGGACACAAAGTCCAAAGCGTCCTCTGCGTGACACAAAGTCTGATTGCAAGAGAAAGGGTTGAGTGGCACAAAGCCAACTCAGAAGGGAGGAGCCTGGGCTGTGGGAGAGAGGAGTCCATGTCAGTCTTGATGAAGGGTGGTGGTGGGGGCCAAGCTTGGATCTTGAGGAAGCGTTGGTGAGGGTTGGTGAGGGTGGGGAGCTAAAGTCTTGACTCAGAGGACTTGAGTAAAGTCTCAAGGAAGCATTGAGGCCTGAGGGGGCAGAATGTGGGAAGATTAGGGTGAAAGGAACAACAAACCACATGCATGATTTATGTCAGCTCACTTGCAATCATTGTTTCCCAGAATGGTAACTGTGGGTCAATCAGAGTGGAATTTAGTCAGCCCCTCATTGTTCCTTCCACACCACACTTGTCATCATGTGCCATCCTCTGAGCCACCCTCTGACTAAGTCCACTGAGGACACTCATTATCTGTGCAGCCCTCAAGACTGACGAGGACTCCTCCCTCCCACAACCCTGCCTTTGCTGACCCCCGCCACCACCCTTCATCAAGACCGACATGGACTCCTCTCTCCCATGGCCCAGGCTCCTTCCTTCTGAGTTGGCTTTGTGCCGCTCAACCCTTTCTCTTGCAATCAGACTTTGTGTCACACAGAGGACACTTTGGACTTTGTGTCCATCAAGTTGCCCTGATGCCACCTCATCTCGCACATCAGTGGGGTTGAAGACTCGTTAAAGCATTTCCCCCTTTTTTTTATTAGCATTGCAGTGAACTTCCAAGGGATCTCTCTGGTTTACAAAGGAGTATGTGTGCCTGTTTGTGTAACATAATGGTACTAATCACGATCCTATGGTAAGCTGTGATAGTCACATTGACCATGGCCACTGCTGTGTCCAGATATGCCCCTCAAACCTGGGCTGGTGATAGTAAGTCTTGTCAGGCTGTCTCTGCAGTACCAAGCTCACTTGGCACACAAGCTACCTTCAACTACCTCAATGCCAAATCTATTGCTTCCAACAACGATGGCATGATTGTTTACACCTCTCCAAATGTGTCTCTCATTCCCAAACCCTACAATGTGTTACGCTTATGTGCAACAATGGTACACGAAGTGTACGACCTTACTAACCAGCGCTCTTATAGGCTAGTTCCCTTGAGTGAGGTGTATCCTAAGGATAGGACGGCAAGAAGGACTAGAGCAAGGAGTCCTAGTACGAGGGTCGTCAGAGAGGGAGGGGGTCTCCTTGAGTAGCCTGCTTTGATGTTGGTAACCACGAGGCTCTTCAACGAAGAGCAAAGAGGGGAGGGCGACAAGGAGGCAAGCGAGGGGAGATCGCGAGGAACCAGATCTATAGGCACCAGATTATACCAGTAAGGGGTACACTCTATGGTGTAGATCAAAGTTAAGAAGAAAGGAGAGTTGGGGCGGAGTCCCAACTTATATACCCCAGCTGTAAGGGCTTTAGGGCAGGTAATGGTCCATGCGCAGCCAATTAAGGAAATGCTAAGTATGGTAAGGATATAACCGGATTGGGTAGGCCGGTACCTGTCTGCTGAGCACAAAGCCGGAAAAGGAAGGGACCGTGTCTCGTGGGAAGGTATAAGATGCGTAGATGTGTCATGGGAATCATTGTGTCACGTCGCGACGTGATGGCATGTGATATGTCAGGGGTGTAGAGCGAGGTGTCGGCTCAACACGAGGGAGGGGCGGTATTGCCTTGAGGAGGTGAGGCGGTGTGGATCTTGGGGAGGTCCGAGAAGGGGCAGTGTCATCAGGGATAGAGACGACGGGATGTTCCGAAGGCGGTTCGCGGGGAATGCCAGGGAATATCCAGGGAAGATCTTGGGCAGATCCAGGAGAGGGGCGGTGTCGTTGGGGATAAGGACGACGGGATGGGGAGCGCAGGCTAGGTGGGAGGCGTAGTTGGGTAGGTAGGGTTTAGGAAAAATGATAGGGGGGTGTTCCATAACCGTAACACAATGGCGATGATGAATTGCATGCTCATGTGGATGGGTTATTTCATTGCACACTTTCAAGGGACCCATTCATTGGATTGCCTTGCCAGCATCCTCCCCTCAGCCGTCTGATTTGGACATCATCAGGTGTGTTTGTTCTACAGATAATATTGAGACAGAGCATATAATATCGCAAGACTTTAATATGACATTTGCTCACCAACCTCAATCTTGATAACATTAGATAATATGGTGGGTTAATTGCAAGAGCTTAGAAGCCCTTCTGAGGCATCAACATTACTTCATGAGTGCATCTCCTGCATATCTGCAATGCTTACTTTTGTAGACAATATAAATAAAATTTACCACTATAGCTCGAATCCTCTGAGAACATGTAAGCTAGTTGGATGCATTAAAGTAGGTTGTGCTAGAAATGAGTGTCAGAGTCACTGTCATCAGAGTTGCTCCTGCTGTCATCGCTGGCATCACTAGCCTCATCTCCATCCTCAACCTCAACCTCATCCTGTTCATCAACTTCCTTGTCGTTCAGGGTCATTCTACTCAATAAATCAAGATCTTCCATCTCTACAGCACCCTCCTCTTCGTTTTCAGTGTGTAAATTGTCGTCAAGCAACCCATGTGCATGTCTTGCTAAGTACACAGCATCATGACCCACACCAATCACTGCATAGCATGCAAACATGTCTCGGTTGGCAAAACTAAGTGTGTTAGTGTACTTTAGGTTAATATGATGAATGAAATAAAACTCACATGTTCACATAGTATCCTGCCCAATCGTCAGTGTTGCTTGACAGTCTAGCTACTGATGTGCCCTTTGATAAGAGTTGATTGGTACGCCCATCTATGAACACTGGAATGAGATGACACCTGCAGATCACTAGAGATGAATCCAAAAACCCAAACACAGGGGTATCTCTGTCATTGGGCACAAAGCCTACCTTTGGGAGTGCACACTGCCTGAATCCCCACTTATGATCTGGGTCAATACCCAGCCAATGAACCCAGAGCACCTCCAACATCTCCTGTGAACAGCTGACACCACCAGGACAGAAATGAACCTTGATGTGGAACACTTTGATTAGCTGACAGTACCAGAAAGGGTGGTGGTTGGGATCTTCTTCCCTTGACAATGCCATGAGGAAAGAATGGTGGTCTGATTGTAGGCAATCATGGCCCCTGCAAATGTCATAGCTAGTATAGTTGATGCAAAGAGTTTTTGATTCGACAATACAGTCAATGTTCAGGAGACGCAATTCATTTTGCTGCTCTGGGGTGAACAACCACTCGTCGCCATCAAAGTTGAGTTTGAGGAGCCTTGACAGCATGTGGTCCTTTAGGCTTGACAAGAAATCTGGCTAGGTACATGTAAATATGTGGGGACTGGACTGATCCATCACTCACCTTGATGGCAGGGTCATGAACGTGACAAGCAAGGAGCAACAGGAGACTGAAGACATTGTCTTTTCATATCTGGCTTGTCATGGAATGATGTAGCATTGGGGACACATCAATTCCTTGCAGGTCCACATCAGCCCATTGGCCAATCTCCTGTTGTCGTCTCATGAGAGTGCAACGACGTTCTTGCCTGGTGAACTGCTTGTTGATGTCCTTCTTGTTTGACAGGCCATACATCTTCTTGATCAAGTGATGTGCCAGCTCACCCTATCAAAATATTCACATCAGTGGTGTATTCTAACACGAAAATAAACAGGTTGATGCACAACTTGGGTGGTGAACGAGTTGGTTGTGCCAAACATCTGGATCATTCTGATGTAGTCACCAAGGAAATAAAAGTTGTATGTTTGGAGATTAAATGTCTTTGGGAGTGAGGCTGAATGTGGTTCCTTCTTTCGATGGCTGGTATTATGCTCAGCCATTTCCCTCCTCTGCCATTGAGCAGCTTCCGAGGGTAGTTCCTGAGTGTGGAAGGTGGCGCAAGTCTCTTCTTGAAAGCAGCACAACTGATCGCCAAGACATCATAAGGACTGCTGGAGAAGTATAAGGGAATTGTCAGTGTGAATTCGAAGCTTTGCCAATGCATGCCATTCAGATAGTTGAAAAAGAAGGCATTGAATGGATGAGTCATGGGCGGAAGGGAAGAGCCCTTCAAAAACAGGGATGGAACACTATAGTAGAACCTCATGAGTGCTGCAAGTCATCCTGGAATCACCTAAAAGACAATACCTGGAGTACCTGCTCAAAAAACCAGCCAGGTTGCTGGCTTGTGTCAGCCACATCTGGAGAGAAATGGTGGATCATGCTCAGACCAAATGGAGAGATTTGTGTAAATCTATCGGAACGCCTGTCAGTGACATATTTGCTGGAGGGTGGTAGACCTCACCGTTTATTGAGTGTGTCAATCCTACAAGGGTCGATAGCATATATTATTCAGAGCAGGTGTTTCAGAACAGACTTCAGGATGCCGAGCTCGAACTCATGCAGCAAGTCCACAACCAGAATCGGGTATAACTCGAATCCCAAGGGTGATAGTCACTCACAAAAGGAGTTCTGAAAGGTATTGTGAGGTCACTGACAGAGGAACACAAGACAACAAAGAGCATTCTTACCAGAGTTGGCACAAGGGATTCAGCTTTGAGAATAGTTTCTACCATTGTACCTTTCAAAGGCCTGCCAAGCACATAGATCGCCTGTTGGGTGAGTAAGATCTTGTCGAGCAAGTAAGATCTGGCATGAGATAACCTTGTGGCAAGATCTCGGACGAATCTGGTGTGATGGAACTTCGATTTGGGTATCAGGCAGCGAGGACAAGGGCAATTGCCCTTGTCCCAGATGGCAGCAACAATGACCCTTCAAACTGTTCAGTACCTGGACATACAAGGATGCCAAAGCAACTCACTTTTCTGGATAGTCAGCAGAGTAAGTAAAAATCCTGGGGTATACTCTCCTGGTGACCCTGTCAAAGCATTTCACAATAATGCTGTCCTTGTAAGCCTGCACGAAATTGTCATCAAGTATTATCCTCCAGACAGCATGAACAAGCTCTCACTTGCAATAAGTCAGAAGATTGCAATTGTTTTTCTTCTCACTGATCGAGGACAAGAACTTCTTGATGGACTCTGGCAACTACTTGATGTGATGAGACTTTCAGAGCAGGGCAAGAAAAGACGTCAACTTTACCGAAGGGATGAACACAATTGGATGACAACACCCAGATTGCAGGTCAGCTCATGTGTACTTGAAGAGGTTACCAAAGAAAAGGTAAATGGGCCATGCAGACACATGCCCAAACTGAGTGAGTCAAGTCAAGTCTGACCAGAACATGAGCCCAGCAACCACCCTTTCCAACTTGCAGCCGTCATCTCTTCTCTGCTTCATTATTTCATCTTGAGCATCGTTCCAGGCATCAGAGGCATACAGTTCATCGTATACACATTGCTCGTGACCAGTGATGGGGGATTTCCAGACCCACTTGAAAGGTGTGAGATGGAAAGTCTTTGATGATGCCTCCGTGAATACTGCCTGTACAACATCGAGGATAGGTCTGTAGAGGAGACCGTCCATGGAGAACATCCAGCCATTGCCTTTCTTCTTCTTTTCCCTCATAGGTACCAATATGTCAATGGTCATATGTTTCCATCTGTTGATTCTGAATATATCTTCAGGAGGGATCTCCTTCTGGGCAGTGTCAAATCGAGATGTCTCATTGGAGGTGTTGAACCTTGACAAGTCCTGTATGTCGAAATCTGGGGCTTGGAGAACCTCATGAACCAGTTGTGTGACTTCCCTATCAGATTTCTGAGCACTGTCAGTGAGTTTCCACGTCATGAGACGCCATATAGACATATTGGACCAGGGCCACAGTGGTGAGTAGTTGCCACGCTTTCCTTCTGCAGAGTCAGGGACAATGGGTTCACAGGTTTGAGTCAACTCATTCATGGAAAGGACTGAGCCGGGATTGTGCAATGGGCAATGCCAGTATGCATGTGCAATGCCGAACTTATTGAACTATGTACAGAAGGAATCAAAGATGTGCAGAAAGACATGTGGGATGATGGAGCTGGACAAGGAGGCAGGCTGTGGGTCGACTGTGGGCAATGGAGGCTCAGGCAGCAGGTCTCGATACCTGGCAGGGAGTTGTCATTTATGTGGAGGGAGGATCTGTTCAGGATCTGGGTTGACTGGGGCATTGGATGTGGATTGCATAGATGGTTCAGTGGGGGAGTCAACTAAGGGCTGGGTAGTCACAGGTACATCTTGAATATTGGCTGGTGGAGATTGACTCGAAGTACCCTGGAAAAAGTGAGGAAACAGTTGAACAGTTAGAATAACCCGGTAATAAGCATGGACTCACCTCGCTGACCAGGGCTGAGGTACTGACACTTGAGCCCTGTGCTGAATCTGGCTGTCCAACACCCTGGAATGCAAGTTAGTTGCATACCTTTAAAGAATTGACGACACACACTGGTAACTCATCATCACCTACTCTGACCCGCTTGTTCAGAGGCTCCCCAGTCAAGATGAATGTTGTATTTGCCTGTGCAATTTGCTCAGCTTGCGCTGGACAGTAGACACAACATGTGCTTCAATGCTGCGTCAAGCCCCTCTGGGATGAAAAGGTGCAGGGACAATCAGGATGGCACTTAAAGGCAGAGGCCATCAGCAGTAATCAGCACACCAAAATGATGATGGAAATATGTGACACCAGGAATTGAAGACGGTCCCACTTAAAGGTGTGTGTTCTCTTGCACTATCCAGGCCAAAAATCCCTGATGTCAAACAGAATGATGAGAACACGCAGAACCAAAAACTGGGGCACTGATCACATGCTCTGTATGTAAGATGATAATGGGGTTGCTGCCAGGGTCAAGGCATGGCTACAGGCAATGTGGTTCACAGTTCATGTTCATGGTGTTTCTGAGCATTGCTGCTTTGTTTTTTGTCTATATACTGTCTTGTCATCCGTCTTCTAGTACATAACTCATAGAATGTATTGTGAGAAAAAAAAAGTCATTTGTACAACTTGAACCTACAGTATGTATCTTGAGCTCTGTAGATGTAGTATGTATAGATGATAATACCATATACAAGGTCATCCATAATGTAGGTCAGATATCATGGTCATAATCAGAAGGGGTGGGTGATTTGTAGTTCCTCTTCTTACATGAGGATTCATTGTTGTTGCCGTTGTTGTGTTCTGTATCAAATAGTATAATACCGCTGTCCCCTAGCACTGTACCATTAACATGCAGAAGATGCCTTATTTCTCCGATCTGTGAGTCTGCTCTTTTCAAATGGGCTTCTGCCTCCTTGCACTCATCAACTGTGATGATCTGCATAACTTCAATTTCTTGAAGACGAAGGCGACAATATTGCACATGTGCAACGAAAGCATGGCAGCTTGCCCTGGAAAGCTCTAGCATGCATAGTGAATGAAGGTCTTCAACCTCTCAAGACTTTCTTGCCGAGACCTGCATGCAGTCATCAGTGATGTGTGTCCGTGCCACAACATACAGACCTACAGTTGTGTACACTGTCTTGACCTTCTTATGAGGGTCTCAAGCAGATGAAGGAACAGCCTCCTCAAATGGTAAAAAGAACTGCAGATGAGTGCATTTATGAGGGTGTGGAATCTCATGATTATTGTTGACCCACCCATTGAGGGGAGAGGAGCTGAGATCCAGGTTGGAAGTGGGGGGTGTTGTAACCATTGTCGCAGGATGTTCTGGGCTAGAAAATACTGTGCCAGTTGGCTTGGTGTCTGATGAGCCTAGTGGTGGCATTCGTAATGTTGCTAACTAAGCACCAAAATATTTATTTACTAATGTGATTAGAATAGCTTGTTTGTAATCAGGTATCATAACAATATGAACACCATCTGCCATCAGACAACCAATCAATGGATAGCTTGTGCAGCATGCTCACGTCGTAAGTACTTCCAAAGAAATGCAACGATATCAGAAGATGGGGTAACCGTGTAATGCAAATAATACAAGTGAAAGCCAGCATTTTTCCCCCACAAAGCAAGCAGAGTCAAAGTCTAATGAAAGAGAGCAACTATAGTGAACGAAAACAACAGATCTCCCAAGGTCACTAATGCTGATGAGCATCATTCCTGGATCTCACCTGTCACAATTCACCATCATAGTGTGTTGTGACGCTATTGAAAGCCCCAAACAAGTCCTTGTCTGGTGGCAAGTTTAGCCTGTTGTCATAGCCAGGCATTCTGAGTGCAACAATACATCCTTGCTCCTTGAGGTGCAGTGAGCATGACTCCTCTAGGCATTGGAAATTGGCATTATCAGTTCCGTTTGATGCAGCTGGAACAATCTAGACATCAAACAGGTGGATCAGTGGACACATCCAAGTCTCTTCGACATACTGGTGGCTGTGTGTGACACAAGAGTCCCCAGTTCATCTTGGAAAACTGCTTGTGCTGCTTCACCTTGCTTGTGCCACTCCTGCTTCCTAACTGAGTCTGCTCTTCTTTCTCCAAGAGCCAGATGATGATATCTTTATAGGCACTGTCCCGCAGTTTTCTATCATTGTAGCAACACCCCCACACAAATCACCAACATACCCAGATATCTTGGGTGTATTGCGAAAGCATACAGGTAGTAGTCAAATATTCGCAAATGTATTGTTCCTCTCTTGCTAAAAGAACAAGATCTATAATATCATCCACAATAACTGCACTTACAAAATCAGTTCCATCTATCCCCAATCAATCATAAACAGGTGGAATGTAGGGAAAGAAGGAGGGAGGAGAAAAGGGGACCTGGGACATACAAATGGCATAGGAGCCATCAAGAGGGCAAGGAATTGCGAAGAACATAAGTGCCCATTTGTATGTCAATGTGGCAAACATTTGTTGAACAAAGAGTGGAAATACACAGGCCATAGTATTTCCTTGTGAAAAGGCCAATGTCCGAAATGAGGATACAAGTTCAGGTGGCCGAGTTAGGATGATGTATGGAATAAAGTCTGCCCTGCTTGGGCAGAAGATGCATATGTGTTGTAACTGGTTGATGTCAATCAAAGGAAAACTGTCCTCACGAGACCAGGACAAATGTACCAATCTGCAAGGTACAAGAATGCCACTCGGAAGATGAGCATGACCGCACTCATGAAGAGCTTAAAATGAAATGAGGGAGATATTCAAAGAATAAGTAAAGAAAGAATTGCAGCCAACTGTCAGTCCAACGATAGGTACAACCTAGTGTATTTTTGGTGATGCTGTCTGGGCAAAGATAAACATGCCAATTGGAAGACACAGCATGGCAACGCATATGAGATATAGCCACGCTTCCTGTTTCTTCTGAGAAAAGTGTCTCCTGGTTATAGTATACCCCACATCTTCAGTTATACTTGGAACACATTCGGAAACCCCCACCTGTAGAGTTTATCTTGATACAAGCTGGCGAACCACCCAATAATGGCCCCTATGCTTGTGTGGTGTGAGCATCAATCAGAAACTGGCAGAGCCTCAGCGCAACTCACCTTGATGTTATATATACATATCCAGTCTGCTGAATGTTGAAACCATAAATCATTTCAAACATGGGAGTTACTGCTCTAGAGGCCCAATGTGTCAGTACATCCCTGAATTGTATATGCAGGGTCACATACTCCAGCAGGCAATAAACCACACCCCAAGTGAGTAGATGGCTGGTTCAAGCTATTACAGACGCACTGGTTTCCCATCCAGCTACCTAGGCTCAATGATTGCTCAAGCTCATTACTACCTGCACGAGACAGGTTGAGACTGATAGAGGTCTTAGAGAGCACCCGGAAGGAAGAGCCAGATAAGCATAGATTTAGCTGAGGAGCTCTAGAGGTAGAGCTCAGGGTTTATATACATGTGTGAAAGCTGTGCTACTATAACTGGTCATATCTAAATGCGGGGAACAATGGAATGGGGGAACTATTGTATGCCTAGAGAGGCATCGCCAATGATAGCAGAGGCACAGCAGGCTGAAATGTATTGTTAGATATACAGAGAGAGGATGAGTCATAAGAGGGAATGAGTCATCAAGGAGTTCTATTGTAATACTAGAGAGGAAAGGTCATTGGAATGATGAAAGGGGTCTAGCTTGTAGAGATGTCTTGATTGGGATGAATCCAATGGGGACAGAGGTGGAACAGTCTTCTAGATCCAATGAGGCAGGTTCTTGGGTAGAGTGACTTGTCTGGGGTGAACGTTGGTTCGTCATAACAGAGGTTAGTCATGGTGATCAGTATGGTGATCAGTATGGTGGTCAGTCACGGTTGATAGGAGTTTGGGCATAGTGGTGAAGTCTTCAAGGTGGACCATTCAACAGAGGTCACCAGTAGTTCTGGTGGGAGTAATCAGAGCCTAAGGGGAGGAGAACTAGGTGGCTAATGTCATTGGCTCTGCAAGTGGGGCAAGTTTGTAACATGAGCTACTTGGATGTGGCAATGCTGGTGGTACTGCAGGTATATGCTGTCCATGTGAGCACATAGAGGGTCAATAAATGAGAGGTCCAGTGGGCACCTGGTTTGAGTGACCCAGACACAGCCCTGCAGACAGCCCAGTCATTGGAGGCATTGACATGACTGAGGGAGGGTGGATGGTCACTGAAAGAATGTTGTTAGTGTGGGAATATGACATGGGAGCAGAAAACATACATTTGTGCTGTGCTGCACTTACTGCACATCGTATGGAGGGAATATTGGTCGCATTGACTGATAACTCAGCTGCTGAGTGCCAGAACCAGTGTCGTAATCGTCACGTATTTCTACAAGCTAGATTAGTACTACAGTTGTCAGGTACATGTCAAGAAGTTACTTTTGGTGGTTGAGGGTCTGTCGAGGTAACACCAAAGGCAGGTTGCGATTCCAAGTACTAATCCACTTGTGATAATAAGTAAATGATGCTAATACGATAGCTTACACAAGCAGCACACCAACCCACTTATTTGTTATTGTTTGTTTGACCATGATCTTCCCACATTCCACACCAATGCTCCTCTGAGTCAAGGCTTTAGCTTCCTGCCCTCACTGACCCTCACCAACACTCCCTCAAGATCCAAGCTCGGCCCCCACCACCGCCCTTTGTCAAGACCAACATGGACTCCTCTCTCCTGTGGCCCAGGCTCCTCCCTTCTGAGTTGGCTTTGTGCCACTCAACCCTTTCTCTTGCGGTCAGACTTTGTGTTGTGCAGAGAACACTTTTGGACTTTGTGTCCATCAAGTCACCCTGATGCCACCTCATCTCACGTGTCAGTGGGGTTGAAGACTTGTTAAAGCATTTCCCCCTTTTTTTTATTAGCATTGCAGTGAACTTCCAAGGGATCTCTCTGGTTTACAAAGAACTATGTATGCATGGTATTCCCCCTCATGCCACCAGCTCATGTATTTCACGATGGACTGCCATCATCATGTGTGATTCTATCTCAATATAGCTCATTGAATATGATCCTCATCCTCTCAAAGTAGGTTCAATACAGTCCAGACAGCACATTTTTCTGCTAATCATGGTAGATTAATTCAATGTGGCCCTCTTCAACAGGCAAGCAAGATGACCCCCTGCCGCCCATGATGTCCAAGCAGGCTCAATGGTGAAAAAATGTATGTATACAGCAGCATGGATTGTTCTGATCAGTGATTCTATCTCAATATAGCTTATTGAATACCATCTTTGTTGTCTCACAATTGGTCCAATATAGTCCAGGCAGCCTGTTTTTCTGCCAATCACAGTTGATCAATTCGATGTGGCCCTTTTCAACAGGTAAGCAAGATGATCCCCTGTCATCCATGATGTCCAAGCAGGCTCAATGGTGAAAAAATGTATGTATATAGCAGCATGGACCGATCTGATGTGATTCTATCTCGATATACCTCATTGAATATGATCCTTGTCCTCTCAAAGTGGGTCCAATACAGTCCAGGTGGCACGTTTTTCTGCCAATCATGGTGGATCAATTTGATGCAGCCCTCTTCAACAGGGAGGCAAGATAATCCTTCACTGAAACGATCATCTCAAAACGCCCCTATACTCTTTCACTTTTTCCTCATCACTTTACCCTTCGTATACTCGACTTCCAATCACGTGACCATTTCCTTTTATAGACATTTCCTTATTTAGCAAAGACCGGCCCTAAACTGGTCCGTGCTCGTAGTGTACCTTGGTCCATGCGCATTCTAGTGTAGTATATAAGTAGTCGTACTCTCTCATGTATTCCCTATCTTTGGAATTCTCATTCTTTCACTTGAATATCAACTTTGGTCGACTCTTGTGGTCTTTGAGCTTTTCATAATTCCAAAGATATCCTTGGTCACTGAGCACTTCGCTCCCTGACTCCCTCCGCTCGTCATTCTCATCGTTCTTCACCACCACTGCCTAGTACAAATACTTTATCTGTCCTAGTCCCCTTTCTACCTCGTGTTTCGTTATACGCGGATCCCAGCGTTAAGGGAAATTCAGTACTGCTACTGTCCTAGCAGCAAGACAAACACTCGGCCCACGTTTGCTTATACAGTCGTCCACCGTTACAAATAAGGATAACATTGCTTTTGGGCATAGTGCACTAGCCCTTGTCATCAGCTGAGATCTAGCTGTTCGTATCTTCCTCGACGCTACAGGAAGCAGGTTCACGTGATTACCTGTGACGTCACGTCAGTAGAACGCTCTGTAAAAGCGTTGTTACAACACCGGACCTAGTTCTGTCTACCCCCCAACACGCTGAAGAAGCCCTCAAGCTTCTAGAGATCTCCACCTCCACTTTCTACCGCATTCGGACCCGACTCTGCCAAGCTGTCTGTTAGACGGGTAAGCAGAGGCTCGGTCGTCACATCCCAATCTATTCCCACTCGATTTGAATCCCCGTACTACGAGGAAGAGATTGAGCAAGAAGAAAACGACCTTTCCCGACTTCTCCAAGCAATAAGAGAGCGAAATGAGAGAATCGCTCAAATCGACCAGACCATCCCCTTTTCAGTACTTCCCACCACCGCCGATGAAATAGAAGCTCTCACCACCCGGAGATATCAAAAAATCATTAGTTGAGAAGGTCAAAACTTTATCGACAAAAGACAACATTGCCTAGCTCGTAGGTGCAACTTCGGAGGAGCTCACTACCCACACTCAAACAGCTGCTCCAACCAATCCTAAATGTCAAACCCCTACTCCATTCCTCTCCTGACATCACGAGCACAATCAAGGGCACAAAGACGATCCCCTTCCATTCTCCAATCATGGAATCCCATGAGAGGAACACCTGGCGACATCACTATGTCACCTGATCATACCCCACTCATCGCCTCCGCGCCAATCTCCGCTCACATCCCGCCGCCCGTCCCCTTGTCCAGTCGGCCAGGACAAAATTTTGCTGATGCATACTACGACTGGCTAAACCAGAGGTTGGCCAATCCTTCCCAAGCTGGAACGCCTCCTCTTATGGTGTCTCCAGATTACCGATACTACTCGTCCCGACCACTCCTCCCTCGCCCCCAGGTCCCAGAAGGACCAAGATTGTCACCACGTCCCGCTGCCTGCGGCTTCCCACCTGCTAAGTTGGGAAAATCCCTCGCCAAGAAGCCAGAGAGCTTCGACAGCAACAAGACCAAGTTTGTCCACTGGTGGCGAACTTTAGAACAATACTTCGAAGGCTTCAACGAGGAGCTTTCTGATAAACAAAAGATGACAATCACCATGTCGTACATGACCGGGGATAACGTAGCTGGGAGATTCACCGACCTAGCTCATGAAAATCAATGGGCGAAAATGATATTGTGGACTTTCTTTGAAGAGAAAATGAAGGAGTCATTTGAACCACCGTCCCTGGCTCACAAGGCAGAAAGCAAGCTAATGGAGATAAGGCAGTACAGAAACGAAACGGTCCAGGAATTCTTCCTAGGAATGGCGCAGCTCGCTGAACGAGCCAAGTTCAATATAAGGACGAACCAGTGCACAATATGCAACCTGGTTCGAAAGGCGGTCCATCAGGACATCATAGACCACGTCCTTCAGTCTGATCCAGACATGATCGATGAAACCAACATGAAGCTCTGGGAGACCAAGTTGGTGAAAGCAGATGTCATCCTACAGGATGTAGCCGATCGAAAAAGGCAAGTGTCTCAAAGGGGACCCACATATAACCCACAATTCACCCGCCATCCTCAGACCTCCTATCCGCTGCCGAAAGGACCTCCCCCCGCTTCCACCTTGACGACACCACCCACCACCGCCACCACAACCACTCCTCACCTGAACGCTACAGGTGTCTTCCCGGGCAGAGGAGCGCCCATGGAGCTTGATAAGGCGTGCACAGCAGGAGTATGCCGAAGATGTGGGAAGCCTTGGCCATGTGCCAAACACCTCCGCCCTCATCAAGCTACAAGGTTTTTTTCATCTATCCCCAAGGAACAATATGCCGAAATCAAAGCGATGATGGATGCTGCTGAAAAAGAGGATGTAGTTACAGTTCAGGATTTTCAGTCAGTACAGTAGATAACAGTCGATCTCCTGTACAAAATCTTAAGTCATTGCCGAACAATAAATTTACCGTGTTAACCTGCAATGACGAGACTGAAACTAAGGAACCAAAAGTAAACCTTCCCCAAAAGGAAGTAAAAGTAACCATCCTAAAGAAAGAAAAGAAGAAGAGTGTGGTGGTAACGCCCCCTTCAAAGAGTGATGAGGCTGCTGTGCGCCCGCCTCTATCAAAAAACGAGAAAAGTTGGAGGAATACCGCTGATCCTTGGAGTATCAGATGGATCCAACAACAAACCAAATGTCCTGATATAAAAAGGACAATAAAACACGTAAAATTATTCGTCCATGAGTCACGACTACCAGAGGTCAACGAACAACTAATAAAAGACCTTCAAGAAATGACCGAGGAAGACGCGTTCTGGGTGATAAAAGACCTACAAAACAAACCCAGATTCGTGAATGCCTCATTAAGACGAAAAGATAAAAACTCCCTCACCATACCTGCGACAATACAAATGCCCGATGGGACACAGACAGACGTACAAGTCCTTGTTGATTCTGGATGCACAGGATCATCCATTCACAAAGATTTCATGGCAAAAGAGGGGTTATTCACCCACAAATTACCAAGACCGGTTTCCGTATACAACGCCGATGGAACTCTAAACCAAGCAGGAAAAATAACGGAGTTCGTCATCATAGAATTACAAATAGCCGGTCACAAAGAACAAATAGCCTTAGCCATCACCAACCTAGGAATAAACCAAATTTTCTTAGGCTATGATTGGCTGAAAATGCACAATCCAGAAATAGACTGGAAAACAAGCAAAATCCAATTCCGATGTGAAGATGACCATATGCCCAAACTAATCGACACTGAGGATGAGGATGAAGATGAAGACTTTTCGTACGCTCAAGGAGACAGACTATTCCAACTCAACTGTGAAGAATATATCAACAATACCGCAACAGACATCACAGTAGAAGAGTATAAGAAAAAGGAAAAGAAAACCTTCGAACAAGTCGCCCCTGAATACGTACATGAATATAAAGACGTCTTCGCCAAAGAAAGCTTCGATGCACTACCCCCACGATGACCCTGGGATCACGCCATCGAACTCTTACCTGGAGATCACAAAGTAGATTGCAAAGTCTATCCATTGAACCCAGGAGAACAAGAAGAGCTCGACGCATTCCTGGAGGAAAACCTAAAATCTGGACGAATACAACCCTCCAAATCCCCTTTTGCATCAGCCTTCTTCTTCATAAAAAAGAAAGATGGCCGTTTACGCCCCGTACAAGACTATCGAAAATTAAACACAATCACCAGAAGGAACCGATATCCACTTCCTCTGATAGGTGAACTTGTAGACAAACTCAAATCTGCGAAATACTATACCAAATTCGATGTCAGATGGGGATATAACAATGTATGAATGGCTGAAGGAGACGAATGGAAAGCAGCATTCAGAACTAATCGAGGACTCTTTGAACCCCTCGTCATGTTCTTCGGCTTAACCAACTCCCCCACCACTTTCCAAACAATGATGAATTCACTATTCCGAGATCTGATAAATCAAGGAGTTGTAGTCATCTACATTGACGACATAATGATCTTCACTAAGACAATCGAGGAACATCGAAAAGTAGTCAAAGAAGTGTTGCAAATCCTTTGAGAAGCACACCTCTACTTAAGACATGACAAATGTGACTTTGAAGTCACTGAAACAGAATTCCTCAGATTAATAGTGTCTCAACAACAAGTGAAGATGGACACAAAAAAGGTCAACGCAGTCCACGATTGGCCTATTCCCTCAACAAGAAAACAACTCCGAGGATTCCTAGGATTCCTCAACTTTTACCGACGATTTGTCAGAAACTTCTCCCAAATAGCTCACCCCCTCAATGAGCTTACATCAGAGAAGAAAGAATTCATTTGGTCAGAACAATGCCAATCAGCATTCGAAAAGCTGAAACTCACACTGACCTCCGCTCTGGCCCTTGCCATGTCCACCATAGATGATCCGTTCCAGGTGGAAACGGACGCATCAGGTGTAGGATTAGGCGCTGTGCTTTCACAACGCCAAGAAGATGCATGGCATCCGGTCACCTTTATCTCGAGATCCCTCAACGATGCCGAAAGAAATTACCACGCATCAGATCTAGAGATGCTCGCCATTATACACACTCTAAAAGAATGGCAACAATACTTGCTTGACGCAAAACACCCTGTGGAAGTTTTAACCAACCATAAAAACCTTGAATTCTTCAGAAAACCACAGGATCTATCACGTCGACAAGCAAGATGGCAGCAAATTATCCAGGAATACAACATTACCATTACTCACAGACCTGGAAAATCCAACCCTGCCGATCCTCTGTCCAGGAGGCCAGACCTTAAAAAGGGGGTAAATGATAACGCCCAAAAAATACTCTTACCCAACACCCTCTTTTCCAATGCCGTAACCACCGAATCCATCCTTGAACGAATCAAAAAATTACAATATAAACAAGAAAGATTTGCAAGAGAAGGACTAAAAAAGGAAAAGACCAACTGGACAACCGAAAATGGCCTCGTCAAATGGAAAAACCTCATCTACATTCCAAATGACGCTTCACTCCGGGAATCAATCATCATCGCCAACCACGATCATCCTATATCTGGACACCCAGGCGTAAAAAGAACCCGAGACCTCATAATGAGTGAATACTATTGGCCTACAATCCGTAAAGACATCAAGGCCTATGTAAAAGGGTGCGACACCTGTCAAAAGGTAAAAGCCTGAAATACCGCCTCCAAAATCCCTCTCCACCCCAACGAAATTCCATCTGCCCCATGGGAAATCATCTCCATAGACCTAATTGGACCCCTTCCTCAATCTCAAGGCAAAAACGCGATCCTCGTAATAGTGGATAGATTCACCAAGATGATCCACTTAATACCCATCACAAACACTATCACCTCATGAGGAGTAGCTGTAGCCTTTAGAGATAATGTGTTCAAACTCCACGGGATGCCCAAGAAAGTCATATCAGATCGAGGACCCCAATTCGTGTCATCGTTCATGACCGATCTGTACACGTTGTTAAAAATCGAAGGAAACCCATCCACTGCATATCACCCTCAGACTGACGGACAAACCAAAAGAATCAACCAAGAAGTGGAAAAATACCTTCGAATATACGTAAACCACTGACAAACAGATTGGGCAGATTGGCTGCCAATAGCCAAGTACGCACACAACTCCCAAACGACTAGTGTAACCGGCTTCTCTCCATTCATCCTCAACTTTGGACAACAACCTATCATCCACACCCAATCCACCGAAGTAAAAAACAAATCCGCAACTGATTTCGTCGAGGAGATGAAAACTCACTACGAATCAGCCAAAAAATCACTGGAGAAAGCAGCAGAACAAATGAAAAAGACGCACAACAAGAATGTCCGCACTATCGTCGAATACCAAAAAGGGCAATTAGTACTTCTAGATGCTAAAAACATCAAGACGAACTGACCCACTAAGAAGTTCGACAACAAAAGATACGGACCATTCAAAATCAAAGAAAAAGTCAGAGTAGCAGTGTACGAACTAGAGCTACCAAAAACCTGGAAAAACATTCACCCCATATTCAACGAATCACTTCTTACACCCTACCACCAATCTACGTTCCCCTCCCAAACAAAATCCAAACCACCTCCCCCTATCATTATTGAACAACACAAAGAATACGAAGTACAGGAAATAATAGATTCAAGGAGAAAACGAGGAAAAACAGAATACCTCATTCAGTGGAAAGGTTACCCCTGAGAAGAACAAACTTGGGAACCAAAGGAAAACGTCACAAACGCCCCCGACGTGATAAAAGACTTCCACAAAACACATCCGCAGGCAATTCGAGCTCAAAAAGAGGACAACTGCGATTGCAACCTTTGTGCAAAATCCACTACCCTATTCCACAATAAAAACTTCCAACAATTCGCTCACTCCTTGAACAAACTACCCGACTCACTCTTCGAAATCCCCGTTCCTGGTTCAGAACCTTCCATTGACGGAATCCTAGTCAAAAGGGACTTCGACCATTAAAAAGGGGGTAATGAAACGATCATCTCAAAACGCCCCTATACTCTTTCACTTTTTCCTCATCACTTTACCCTTTGTATACTCAACTTCCAATCACATGACCATTTCCTTTTATAGACATTTCCTTATTTAGCAAAGACCGGCCCTAAACTGGTCCATGCTCGTAGTGTACCTTGGTCCATGCGCATTCTAGTGTAGTATATAAGTGGTCGTACTCTCTCATGTATTCCCTATCTTTGGAATTCTCATTCTTTCACTCGAATATCGACTTCAGTTGACTCTTGTGGTCTTTGAGCTTTTCATCCGCCACCCCATGATATCCAAGGTATATAAGCAATTTGAAGTACTAACTTTTCCCCCAGTCTTTCTTGAGTTGAACTACAATGTCCACCTACCCAAGCCAAGCTGTCTCAGATTCAGCTTTTGTCGACAATTACGCATGCTACAACACCACAGATGACTCACAGGTGTCACCGACCACCGGCACCCACCCAAGCCAAACCATTTCAGATTCAACATCTGCCGACAATTACTCAGGCTATGGCCCTGCAGATGGCTCACAGGTTTTGGCAACCATCATCAGCACCTACCCCAGCCAAGCTGTCTCAGATTCAATGCTTACCAACAGTTACCCCGGCCACAGCACCCCGGATACATGGTTTATTCCACAGCAACCCTTGCAATCCAATCTGATCAGCATAAGGCACTGTTTTATTGTCTACGAATTGTTTACTAATTCCCAAGCAGGTTTTGGGCCCTGAAACTGATGTTCTGACATCCTATCGGAGACAAATGGATGCTTCCAGAGCCCCAACTCAAGATCAGCAGGACCAGCTCCATGCATTTGGAAACTCTCTCTACACCATCCCTTTCCCTTTGTTGACCCCATCATTATCAGCTTTGTTATCAATATTGTGCACACCCTCACTTTGGTCATCTGTGACCAAGGGTAATGTCCCGAATATCATGCCTCTCGAGGAACTCGTAAGAAGGACATCAATGCCAACTCATTGAGTTGGTATCCATCCAACATGAAGAATGTTTTGATGTACGTGCGGTGCATGTTGGTGAATGATATGATCAACAAACTCAGATGGCCATATGGTGAGACGGCACACAATACATACAAGATCTCCATACAGGAGGCAATGTTACAAGCAAATGATGCCCTGCATGAACATAAGTGGCTTGATTTTTGTATTCTATATACTAACACATGGTAATAGAGGTTCTTCTGACGCATGAAATGGAAACAGTGGTAAGACCATTCTTTCTCTTCTCTGGTTCTCCTTTGACATACATTGTAGATACTAAAAGGACCTAGCTATGTGCATTATAAGGCTGTTGAATATGCTGAAGAGTTCGCTGAAAAGTTTTTTGTGACAGACGATGCTGAGTTGCTCACTGATCTGTCCAAATACCAAGCATGGAAAATCACACACCTAGATCTGATATCAGACTATCAGAAACTGTCGTTTTTTTTTAATGAACATAATCCCATGGTGTGTTGTTTTTGATGATAATTGCTGCTGTTTTTCTGATCAATGATCATACAAGGTGATGTTGTCTGATGGTTCAGAAACTCGATTCTGGAATCCTTTCATATCAACTTTTGGTATACAAGTAACGCTTCGCCTATCAAGTACTTCTCATCCACTTATCATACAATGCCAACCCAGATGTATGCATTGTCTGCCACAGCAGTATGTATGTCTATCTGTGACCTGTTCAGTAACACTGAACACAACTCAAATGCTAGCTCCTTTGTGCCTGCCAGCAGGTTGCAATGGGGTGGAAGCACAACTCTGAAAATGCCTTGCCATTCTCCAGTGAGAACTATGGACACATCTTTGATGCCTACCACTCTGTGTTGGTACAGTACCTGAACCATCCAGACATCAGTCAGGTGTTCAAAAAGCAACTCGATTTCCTAAATTCTCAGGGACTGTAAGTAGCAGGTTATGTATTCTAAATTGAAGCTGATAAGATGATCTGGTAGAAACAAATTAGAGCTGTCTAGCTCTACTCTGTCATCACCAAAAAGAGTACCGCCAGTCTATGTCCCTCCTCCACAGCAGGCCGAATCACAAGTCTCTCATTCACAGTCTGAGGCATCAACATCTCGTCTCTTTTCAGTGGAGTATGAGTATTACCCTGAGGAAGATGCCTTTTCATCTGGAATTTCATTTCAGTTCTGATCCCACCCATATGTGTCCAGTAGCTACTCATGTTAATACCAATCTGCTTGCAACAATAAGTAGTGTTATACTGTTTGATTTACTCAGAAGGGATGGTAAATTGTGTACAATAAGTAAATGGTGCTAATACGATAGCCTACATGAGCAACATGCCATCCACTTATTTGTTATTGTTTGTTTGACCACGATCTTCCCACATTCTGCACTGACACTCCTCTGAGTCAAGGCTTTAGCTCCCTGCCCTTGCCGATCCTCACCAACGCTTCCTCAAGATCCAAGCTCAGCCCCCACCACTGCCCTTCATCAAGACTCTCTCCTGTGGCCCAGGCTCCTCCCTTCTGAGTTGGCTTTGTGCCACTCAACCCTTTCTCTTGTGGTCAGACTTTGTGTTGTGCAGAGAACACTTTTGGACTTTGTGTCCATTGAGTCACCCCGATGCCACCTCATCTTGCGTGTCAGTGGAGTTGAAGACTTGTTAAAGCATTTCCCCCTTTTTTTTTAGCATCACAGTGAACTTCCAAGGGATCTCTCCGGTTTACAAAGAACTATGTATGCATAACTCAATGGGATTGAAGACTCGTTAAAGCCTTAGGCTTTGGACCACAATCTCATGGACCTTCTCAACCACCCTCTCACCTTCTGCAATGTTGTCGCATCCGTGGCTCGGACCCAACTCCATTTTTTGGCCATCATGGCATTCCTCAACTACGTCCTCCCTCACATCACCCTCCCTCCTTCTGCCCCTCTCCCTTTCCACTCTGTGTTCCATTTACAGAGGTATGTATGCTTATTCCTGCAGCAAGTTGGTGCCAATATTAATCCCATCCATGTACCGTAGTTATATCCTCCAGGGCCATAGGATGTGCCACAGTACTGACTGCCATCCAAGGTGAGCTTCATCCTGCACACAGACAAAACACTACTTACTGTTGTTCCCCTTGCGCCATGCAATTATGTGTGCTGCATGCAGCCAGAAAGCCCCATGCACCTCATAAGATAACCTGTTGGCTCAATGGAGCACAACTATTCGCGGATCATTCAATCCGTGCTTCAACAAATTATTGATGACGACTTTGTGAGTTTCAATGTCGTCCCTCCAGAGCATGATGGTCTTGAACTGCTTATGAGCCAGCAATTTCAGCAAAGCATCAGTGGAGGGGCATGACAATCTCCAGCTGATGGAGAGGTGAGTCAAGTTCGATAAATGCTGGAACCCTATAGTAACAGCTTCCCAAGTCCAATTTGTGGTCAGATCAAGATGGGTAATGCAGTGGAAGGCAGTTGTGTCAGGGAGATGCACGAAGCATGTGCCAAACAACATGGCAGGATCAACTGAGAGGAACCTCAGGTAAGTGAGGCTATTGACAGCATTGAGGATCATTTTGAAGTGACAGAAGCTATTACCTCCCACCTGCAGGTTGAGGTTTGTCAGACAAGGACAAAGGTGGAGGAGTGTTGTAGTGGTGCTAGGGAGGACAGAGATGTCGATGAAAAGGTAGACAATAGTCTTTGACCAAAAGGTGAGCAAGATTATGAGTCGCCATGCGTCAAGTTCTGAAAAAATGGTGATTTTTCTGTAAAGGATAGGCTCAACCCTTCACACGAAGGATTTCAGCACAAAGTAGGATAGTCGGTTGGAAGACCAACCATTCTTTCATGCATTGGGCCACTAGTATATAGTCGCACAGTTCTCTTGGCTCTCCACTCACTGATAAAAAAATCATGCGTTCCAGCTCATCTGGGAGAGCCAACCAACGAAGCTTGTATGTGACAACCATGGGGAGAAGGGACTGGTGGGATGAGCAGTGGACTGTAGGGAGACGATGTGTGCCTCCAGAAGGTGAGGGGGACTTATATTCCATGTCATAGATGAGCTACTGATGCACCTTGTCAGGATGTATTGTGGACTCGGAAGGATCACGCATACCAACTTTTGGCAGGCAATCTGTCATGTTTGCCTGTTCCTATCCCATCCCTCCATTTCTCCCCTTTTGTTTACACTCTTCTTGTTTTTTTCCTGCCTCCATCCCTCTAGCAGAAAACCACAATACAAAACGTTGTTGACTCTTATGGTTAGAGGCATCAGGTAAATCGCATAATTGTAAAGTGGCAACCATTCAAATCGTGCCAATAGACCATTTCAGATTTGAGCAGTGTATAGGACCAGTTCTAAACACTCAGTTAACACAGGACCAAAAGTTGATCCTGGGATCACAGGACCATGCAGGACCATGAGTCAACTTCCTTTTTGGTAGATAGTACAGGGCCTCTGATTGCACCTGCCTACACTGACCCTCGGCAATCAAATGGTTCTGTTGGCTAACTGCTCAATTGAAGTGACCTGTCAGAAACATTATGTGATGATACTGTGTGAGCCTATTCCCAGAACTTCTTGAAAACCTGGGCCATGTGTGCTGTTTTTGCCAGACTATCACCACCTGATCGATGTCCACTTCAAACATCCTTTCCCCAAACCCTGACACTGCTTTTCTGCTGCAACAGATTGCCACTTTGCAAGACCAAGTTCATGGCCTGCAAAGGAGCAACCACTGGAGCAAAGCGCAAGTATCCATATGTTGTTCTATGTTCCAACTGACCAACATTTCCCCTGTAGAACTTCTGGGGATTTTCACCACAAAGGTCAAGTCATCAAACACCTCATGTCACTCCATGACACCCTCAATGATATGTTAGCAGAGGCTGACAGACAAGCCCACCTCACTAGCACAGGCATTGCCAACAACCACACCACCAAGTGCATAATTTATACTATTTGTCATTGGTGCTGCTGACAGAGTGCCCAAGAAAGAATCATTTGTACGGGTGCTACAAGGAACTCTTATGATGGATCCCCTCCATTCGTGACATCCCTCAAACAGATCTCAAGGATGCTGTACAACAAGTGAGTACTTTATTTTCTTCAGCTTCGTGCAATAGGGCTCATGTAAACTTAGCTTGGACAAGAAGCTGATAGTGGGTGCTCTGATGATACTCACAGGCTTAAAGTGGAGGTGGTCAACTGGCTCATGTGCTGCTCCCCAAAGCCCGATCCACCCCTCACAATAGACAAGAGTGGGAGAGGGTTCTACAATGATGTGACAGGAAGGCTTCTATGTCCAGTTGACTATGACTAGAATGATGCAACATAAGTGTTTTTCATGTCCTCTGCCTTTCAGAGTTGATTATTACAATGATAGCCATCAGGGGAACATTTGTGAACTCCATCCTGATTTTCTTGTTACAGCACAATCATGGCCTACATTCCTGTATGCAGGCTGCAAGTTCAATCTCAATGATCCTTCCAAGGGACTATTCAAAGGCAAAATATTGGTCAGGGTAGGTCTTGCACATGAATACATGCATTGACACTTATTCTATACCTCAGGCCTTCAAAGCAATTTTTATCTCCCCAACTTCCACAGAGGATTTGGAGAATGAAAGCCCCGAGTCAACCTCTTCCAGGAAATGTTGCAGAGGTGAAAGACGGACTTGGGCTAATGCGGCCATGCATGTTGGCATGAAGACTGTTCAACCACATGCCATAGCCTATGTAGCTTGCCAGGCACATCGTTGACTTACCACTGACCTGCCATTTGATATTTGGATTGCCCTGCAGATTCACTTTGCTCTGTCCTCTTCTGGTTCCTGGGCAATTGTTGATGGTGTCTTCAACTCCCATGAGTTCTATGACACCATAGTGGAATGGTTTGAGGGGGCACAGGAAGAGGATGACTGAAAATTCATTGCAGAACTTTTATTATGGTGGAGCAGGTAAGTTCCTGAGCTGAATTGCTTCGTAACCAGTGCTAATTCCAACATGCAGGATGATTTTTGGACAGGCCTTTGCTTTTCAGCTTGAGCAAGACCCTGCCAATAAGTCAGTGGTGAAGTCACTGAAGAGGCGACGCATCTCTACTGGTGGACAAATTGCACATTGACCCCCTACAAATACACTAGTTGTCATGTATTACAGCAGGGTGAACATGAATGAAGAGATCATCCCCAAAAGTGCAACCGACTGAGTTTGTTAACACTCAAAAGGCTGATATTCTCATGTAGTAAAAGCAATGATTCCAAGTACAGCTAAGTCTTGTCAACTGGACAAGTGTTGTTCTCAAGAGACCAGATTCTATGACATGCCAGCCACCATCTGATAGACAGACCTCCATAGGTCCAGCCCTTACTATGCTTTAGTATGCCCATTTTCAACAGTTCTCAGAATCTGAACGATGCACTATATATGCCAAGCGGTTGGTCCTTGACCACTTTTATCCAGCCACCTGGCATGCGACTTTGTTGACAGTCCGATGCTTATTCTCTATAGGACCTACTATTATAATGATTGATCCCTTAGACCAGGGTGACAGTCTTCAACCACCTTTCTCGAGCCGCCTGACATGCAACTTTGTTGATAGTCCGATGTTTATTCTCTATAGGACCTACTGTTATAATGATTGATCCCTTAGACCAGGCCGACAGTCTTCAACCACTTTTCTCGAGCTGCCCAACATGCAACTATGTTGACAGTCCAATGCTTATTCTCTATAGGACCTACCATTACAATGATTGGTCTCTTGGACTGGGCTGACAGTCTTCAACCAC
>JBBPKW010000144.1:2282-13105 GCA_038089475.1 Boletus aff. vermiculosoides | reverse complement strand
TGAATCACAACCTTGACATTGGAATCTTTCCCAACAAATCACATTCAGAGGACTACAACATGCTTTTACAAGCAAATCAGTTCTTGTCTTTCCTGATCCCTCCAAATCCTTCACAATCATGACTGATGCCTCCTTGACAGCATCTGGTGGAGTCCTTATGCAACACAACTGCAATGGTGACCTTTACTCTTGTGAGTATATCTTGCACTCCTTCTCCCCCACAAAAAGAAACTACAACATCTATGACCATGAGCTGCTCACCATTATCCATGCCCTGGAGGAATGGTGCCAATATCTGATGGGCTCCTTCCATCCTGTAACAGTCCTGATGGACCACAAGAACCTACCATATTTTAAAGAACCTCAGAGACTATCTTGATGACAGATTCAATGGTTACTATTTCTGCAGGACTTCAACTTGTCCTATACTATGTACCTCACTGGGCTCTCAGATGGGCCCCACCAATGCCCTCTCTCAGAAAAATTCCATTAATACCACTGGTAACAGTATTGATGTCCAGATCCTTTCCAATGACACCTTCTACTGCCAAATTTGTATAATTGATTTTATATTTGCAGAAAAGATCCATGATTCCACAGAAACTGACTTCCTTATCCTAAACACCCTTCATTATATGGAGAATGAACTTCCCTCCATCAGCTGAACCACCACTGCCAATTGGTCCTTCATTGAGGAACAACTTTATTTCAAAAACCATCTCTGTCCCCAATAATGCTCATTGTGATCTCATATACACTGCCCACTCTTTCTTTGAGGATAGACACAGGAGCCACCTTTACACTATCATCCTTCTTTCCTGCAATTACTGGTGGCCTGGCCTTTTTACCTTTGTCTGCCATTTTATCATGGGTTGCACAGTGTACCAGGCTTGCAAAATTCAAACCCATTCCACCATTCTCCCTATTATAACTAGCTTGGGTAGAGATAGGTGCAGACTCAGTCACAAGGGCAAAAGGTTCAAGGGCAACTTCCTTGCAGAGCTTCTGGCAAGGTAGGGCAACCACAAGGCTTCTAATGGTGAAGACTAGGGATCATAGGGCTTCTATGACATTCAAAGGCAAGACAAGAAACACAGACTCAAAAGTACTGCAAGGACTTGGAGAGCAAGAAAACAAGGTATGAGGATACAAATAAGGCTACAAGGGATTTAAATATGTTTTGGAAAAGAGAAAACAAACAAGGGAAAATAGAATCTCATAGAATGTTGGAAAAGAATTGGTAAATGAAGGCTGACTGATGATGGACATTGTAGAAGACAATAGAATGTGAGGATTAGGTTAGCAAGAAAGATGAGAGGAAATAATTGGGCTACAGCAGTGTTTGAATGGAGGTGCCTGTAGAGAGTAGTAAGGAAGACATAATGGCAATGAAAGAGAAGAAGAAAAAGGATACAGTCAGTGACAGATCATAACATTACTCCCCTAGTAGACCCTGAGTCATTAATGAAGGATCTTTCAAAATAAATCTTGAGAGGATGGTCCTGGGGAACCAGTGATGTTTTCCCATGCAATATCATCATAGACATTGTCACTGTGGTCAATTAGGGACTGAAAATAAGGGAGATATCAGAGTTGGGTGATTTGCATCCATGGTTGGGAAATGAAGCAGACAGAGTATATGGAGGAGGAGAAGGACCTATAGGAGATTTGAGAGAAAGAGAAGGTTGAAGGTGAGGGGGAAATATGCCAGAGTGGGCAGTGCAGGAGGATGTGTCCAGGTGCTCAGACAAGGCAGGTCAGGCATTAATAGGATCAGCATCCAATCCTGTAGCAGCCAAGACAATGACACTATTAGCAAGTCGCTGCATAGTGGGGGTGAGTATTACAATTCTAGGATCACCCTGGACTTTTTCTTCCCTTTGACCTTGTGACTCCTAATCAACACATACCAAACCTCATCTAAGCCCATCTCTATGCTCATTTATGCTTAGCAAGAACCTATCCTACAACATTATCACCACCAACCAAGAGACCTCTTACAGCCCCCCTTGGTTGTCCCCCTCACAGCCCCTTTGACTGTCCTCCCCCACAGCCCTCTTGGCTGTCCCCCCCACAGCCCCCTTGGCTGTCCTCCCATAGCTCTCTTGGCTGTCCCCCCCATGGCCCCCTTGGCTGTTCCCCCACAGCTCCTCCTGGCTGTCCATGAGGCTGTTTTCTCTTGGCCCATTCTGGACCTTCCTGGGATCCTCCTTGGATTTTTCCTGGATTTTCCCCTGATTATCCCCAGCACAGCCCTTGGACTATTCCTCTTTTTCCAAAAACATATATAGGTACTGCCCTACCTAAACCAGTTATACCCTTACTTTAACTAGTATTATCTTAATGAACCAACTTGGACTCCTATCAGCCCTAAAGCCCTTATGGCTGGGATATATAAGTTAGAGCTCCACTCTAACACTTCCTTCTTCTCTAACCTTAATCTGACACCCCATGTGTACTCTCTTACTGGTATACTGGTGCCTATAAGATGTCTGTTCCTTGCAATCTCCTCCTGCTTGTCTTTTCTCCTCACTCTTCCTGTTTCTCTTCTTTCATTAAAAATCCTTCTTGCTGATTACCACTGACACTACCTAGAAGGACGATTTCTTCTATTTGGCTCTGTCACCAATTGTCACCGACATTAGGCCAAAGGACCCGTTTCTTTCTTCCAATCTAGCTGCCTCCTTATAAAAGACCCCACCACCAACCAAGTCCTTTCAGGCTTTCCAGACAACAACCCACTCATCTGCTGTTCTTATCACCTAGGACTAGAGTTTGCCCTCACTATAGTTGATATGATCTCCATCAACTCCCTTCTAATATCCTCCCTTGGAGTCTCCTACTCCTTGCAATACTTGGGTTAGTATCCTGGGCCTTCACCTGGTGGACCAGTTCTATCAGATAAAGAATACACATCATGTCCACTTATTACATTTGCCAGTTGCAATTGTAACAGTAAGAAAAAAATAGGGAGAGGGAGCCATCAGCCCCAGTCCAGTAGGCCTTAATTCTCTCAATGATTTGCTTCTCTTTAAAGTTGAGAAGGGAAGAAGATGTGGACAGGGTGTGGATGAGGTCAGCTACCTCTTGAATCTGTCTCCTGGTTGCTATCTGTTCCTTGCAATACCTATTCAGGTTCACAAGGAACTCATCTATCCTGAGTTGGTGTATGATGACAATTAGGAATCTCTGGACTTGTTGATGGACATTGGAGAGGATGGTGGCATGGAGAGTGAGTTCGGTGGTGGAGGTGGGCCAAATGTGAAAGAGGAGGAGTCTTTTATTTTGAAGAAATGCTTGATAGAGGGAGTAAAGGGGGGGAGGCAAAGTTGAGGTGGGAGGAGATGGTGATGGCAAGTCTGGACTCTGTGAGAAAGGAGGGGATGTGATCTACTACTTCAGCATTGGAAAAGTTCTTTCTCAGTCAATGGGCAGCCATAGAGACATCTATGGCTACAATGAAGAGAGAAGAGATGGGTTTGTCTAAGGAAAGAGGTCTTTCTATGGCAGAGGGCCATACAGTAGAGTCTTGTGAGGACATAGGGGTGGTGGGATGGGAGATGTTATCAACCACAGTGGAAGAAAAAGGAATAGAAAAAAGTGAGGAAATTGAAGTGTCATTGATTAAGGTAGATGAGTTAGAGATAGAGAAAACAAAGGAAATGGAGATGGAGGGTGGCAGAGAGATAGAGGGGCAGTCAGTGCAGGGCATGGTGGCTGTTTATCATGGGGATGAGGAAAGAGGGAACATGGTGGGGTAACATCTTTTATAGTCAAAAAGAGTGGACTTGGCATTTTTCAGGTTCTGTTCTAGGATCCAGGAGTTCTCTTTAGTGGAGTACCCTTTCCATCAGATCAGGAAGGAATGAAAGAACAGAGCTCCTCTGGGGTGCAAGATGTGGTTAATTTCATATTTCTCCTCTCTTTCAATGAGGTCTGGGGGTGGAGCTGGGAAATTGAGTTCCCATATCACTTTCTCCTGATAGAGGGATAAAAGTGACATATGGAAGATGGGATAGATCTTTTGGGTCTTAGGGAGTCAGAGTTGATAGGTGATAGAGGACAGGACCTTGGTAATGGTAAAGAGTCCTTCTCATTTGGGGGCAAATTTGGGATTGGTGATGGATTTCTTTAGATTCCTGGCTTTGAGCCAGACCTTGTCTCCCTTTTTGAATAGGGAGAAGTGTCATCAGGTGTGGGATGCCATTACTTGGTGGGCAAGTTTGTGAGATGCAAGAGCCTTGTCTTGAGCAGTGGTAAGTTGTTTGATTCTGTTTTTGATGGCAGGAAGAGGGGTTTCAGGAATGACTGAAGGAAGGGCATGGGGTTTGTATTCCATCATGAAATAGAAGGGGGATTGGTTGGTGACAGAATAGGGGCAGTGGTTGTGTGCAAATTTGGCATGTGAAATAGAGTCAGATCAGAAGAAAGGATGGTTTCCACAGAAGATCCAGAGATAGGTCTCAACCTCCTGGTTGACCTGTTTAGTTTCCCTGTCAGATTGGGGGTAATAGGTGGTGGAGAGGAAGAGGTCATAGTTCAGGATTTTTCCAAACTCTTTTGCAAAGACAGAGGCAAATTAGGGTCCATGATTGGAGATCACCTTTTTAAAGAGTCCAAAGTGGAGGTAGACTGTTACAACCAGTGTAACAATGGTACACATCTAGGTTTGTGTACATGTTCCCACACTCTAGGTTAACTCAAGAGAGTTAAAAGTGGGACATCTAGCTGAAGCTAGGTAGACTCAGGCTGGCTGAGGTTGGTAGAAGGTGAGGATGAAGAGAGAGCTGAGGTGTGAGAGGAAGAGATTCTTGGAAACACATAGATGATACCCAGAAAGGTGTATATCAAGGTTAGAGTTACAGTACAAAAATCAATGGATATTTATACTGTAGACTTTAGGAGAGGATTCTGAGTCTAAAGTCTAAAGAAGATAGAGTATGCATTGTGTTGCAGTCACCTGGTAATTGACAGAGGATAAAAGGGAAACATATATCTATAAAGAGAAGACTATAGTGGAGGTGCAGTGTCTGTTAGGAAGGGGAAATCATAGATATAGATAAGGCAATAGCCAAAAGAGGAAAGAAGAGAACCATATTGTCTGTGTGGCAATGAGAAGAGGTGATCTGGGGGAGGCAGTGCTGAAGGCATGGTCAGTCCTTATTCAGCAAAGATGGATTCATTGAGCAACTTGGCCCAAGTAAAATGGGGGATTCCATACTCCTGGAGGGAGGCAAAGACCTTGTTGAAGAGGGAGAGTCTGGGATGGTTAAGGATGAGTGTAGGAGATGGTGAAAGATCAGGGAGGCATAGAGGGCAAGGAGAAAAGGATAGGGGGTTCTCCAGATTTGTAACATAGACTTTGTGAAAAAAGAGGATGGCAATTCCTTTGGTGGTGATGGTGCTCATGGTGGGACATAGAATTACCCCCTTAGTAAGCCCATGGTTGATCATGACCAAAAGAGTGTTGAAGCCTTTGTATAAGGGGAGAGTGGTGATGAGATTGCAGGAAATTTGTTGGAAGGGTTGTATGCAGGTGGATTTGATTGGGGTGAGCAGGGGAATGGTGGGGTGGTGTTTGCCTTGTTTTGCTGGCATGTGGCACAGCCTTTGACATATTTTCAAACATAGGAGGCAAGGCCAGGCCATTAGTATTCAGCAGTGATGAGTTGGCAGGTTTTTTGGTAGCCTGGGTGGCTGGCAGTTTTGTGGTTGTGATAATGTTGGAGGATAAAGTGGTGGAGGGAGTCATTGGCAGAGATATAGACATATCCTTGGTAAGTGAGGACACTGTCAAGGAGTTGCCAGTCTGAGAGTCAGGAGTGAAATACAGGTGGGATATCATCATCCATGGATTGGAGAGCTTGAATGATGAGTGGGTCAGAGGAGGAAGATTGGGTAATACAGTTGTGAAGGGTGGTGTCAATGATGTTAACAATGAGAGACAGGGGTAGGAGTGTGACTTCTTTGTTCTTGGATGTATTGGAGGAAATAAGATTGGGGTGACAGAAAAGGGTGTTGGGACTGGTGAGTAGTTTCCTGGGAATGTGTATCATTTTAAAGTTGAAGTCAGTGAGGTCAATGAGCCATCAGGCCTGTTGCCAGTTGAGGTTTTGAGGTTTGTGGAAGTAGGTGAGGTTTTTATGATCAGTGAAGATTTGGATGGAAAAAGGGGATCTGTGGAGGTATTGTCTTCAGGACTTTAGAGTGCAGATGATAGCAAGCAACTCCCAGTCATAGATGTCATAATTTTGTTCCATGGAAATAAAGTACTGGGAGAGGTAAGAGCAGGGGTGCACTCTCTGTTGGGGTCAGTTTGCAGGAGGATGGCTTCCAAGGCAAATTTAGAGGTGTCAGTGGCTATGATGAAGGGAGCTAAGAGGTTAGGAATGTGGAGGATGGGTTTGGAGAGAAAAATTGCTTTCAGGCTGTCAAAAGCCTTCTGGCATAAGGAGGATCAGTTCCAAAGAAGGTGCTTTTTTGTGAGGTTGATGAGTGAATGGGCAATGCTTGAGTAATCAGGGATGAATTGATAGTAGAAGTTGGTGAATCCAAGGAAGGAGCATATGTTCTTTACCTCAGTTGGGGTAGGCCATTTTGCAATCCCATCAAGTTTCACAGGATCCATTATGAGTTTCCTGGATTTAATGATCATTTCAAGGTATTTCACCTCCTTGGCAGCAAAGGTACATTTCTCTAGTTTGAGGTGGAGATCAAGCTCCATTATGCATTCAAGGACCTGTTTCATTTGTTTCTCATGGGTTTTAGGGTTGGGGGAAAAGATGAGAAGGTCATCTATATAGATGATAAGCCATCCTTTGAAAATCATATCTCAGAAGAAGTCATTTATGAATCATTGAAATGTGGCAGGAGAGTTGGTGAGCCCGAAGAACATGATAGTGGATTCATAGAGGCCTTTGTGGGTGACAAAGGCAGCTTTCTATTGGTGGCTGTCTTTGATTCAGACATTATTGTATTCCCACTGGATGTCAAATTTGGTGAAGACCTTGGTGTCTCATAGTTTATCCATGAGGTCAGAGACTAATAAAAGGGGGTAGGCATTTCAGATGATATGTTCATTCAGGTATCAGTAGTCCTGGCAGGGGTGGAGATCACCAATCTTCTTTTTGATGAAGAAAAAGGGTGTGGCTTGAAGGGAGTTGAAGAAGCAGATCTTTCCAGAGATGAGGTTTTTGGCAAGGAAGGTCTTGGTGGCTTTCTGCTCCTTGGAAGACAAGGGGTACACCTTTCTGATCTTCAGGGTAAAGGACTCATCAAGATTGACCTTTGTGGTTATAGGGGTGAAAAGGGGGGATGTGGTCAGTTGCTTTTTTTGAGAAGATGGAGGTGAACTGTTGATATTCCAGGGAAAGTACAGGTTTTGATTTGGCTTTTTTGGCCTTCATGGCAAGTTCAGTGGCAGTGGTTAGTTTGATGATGAGGGGGAAGGTGTGAGGGATGAAGTAGTTGTTGTAGTG
This sequence comes from Boletus aff. vermiculosoides, assembly GCA_038089475.1. NCBI lineage: Eukaryota > Fungi > Basidiomycota > Agaricomycetes > Boletales > Boletaceae > Boletus > Boletus aff. vermiculosoides. The sequence goes on along the minus strand of JBBPKW010000144.1, from coordinate 5,627 downwards.
GATGATTTGTTGGACAGCCTGGTTTTCAAGGACTCAGTTAATAAATTGCCTTTCCATTTCCCATTGGAGGTATTCCTTGAAATGGAAATGAGGGTTGGAGATGGAGTCAATCTTGATATGTCATGGTTGGTGGAGTGAAGATTGGTAGAATGTGGAGTCATATCATTTGGAGTCAGATGTGTGAGATAGTTAGAGGTTATGAGACTGGTTGGTAGATTCTTTAATGACTAGAGTTTGTGTGGACCAGTTGATGGTGGGGTTGGCAATCTTCAACCAGGAGAGATGTTACAGATAACAGACAAACTCGTGTTGATAGGTCACTCCAATTGGAACCACAGATCCCATTGTTTCTCCTGTTTAGTTCATCTTCATTGTTCTCTCCTTTAATTTCTCTCCTTCCTCCTGTATTTTTCAGAAATGGACTAACTTTCCATTCTCCTCTCTGATCAGATCAGGATACTCTGATCAGATTGTAGTTCCATTACCTCCCTCCATTTTCTAGCCATTTCCACTTTCTCCTGAATAGCTGCCTATAAAAACCCCCTAGACATGTAGAAGTAGCCCCAAGCTAGTTCTATGCATTTCTGTGTATCTTCTGGCATCCAGATATTAAAAACCTTCATTTCACTTGAGAGTGAATGCTAGCATCTCTTCTGAAGAATAACTTTCTTCTCATAAAAGACCTCTCTCCCTCTCTGGAAGCTCCTGGAAGAACACTGGTGTTGTAACAAAAGAACTAGCTTTACACCAAAACAAGAGTGTTACTAAACACCTGCCCAACATATCCGACTACAACCCACTTGACGATCCCGACCTCTTGCCTGAGGACAGAGCATACTACCATGCTCAACAAAGAGCAAGTCAGATTAACCTTGTTAACTCACAAGCAAGAAATGAAGCCAACATATGAAGGTGGCAACAACAGCAACAAGAAAGATGGCAGTCAAGGGAAGCACCCCAATCCGGAACAACCACACCTATCCAACCCTCTCAATCCTTCAACCCCACCAGACCTCCTTGGCAAACAATCTCTCCTCCTGACCCTGACATCCATCTCCCTGGACCAGATGAAAAAGAGTGGGACTCTGACAGTGAAGCTGACAAAACAGAAAATGAGATGGGAAAAGAGAACCTGCCTAAAGACTTCACCAGAAAGGTGGAAGATGCCAACTGGTGGTTGAAAGCTATGAAAGCATGGCAAAATGTAAAGAAGGTCAAACTAGGAGATAAGGAAATCGTCACTACTGCTTTAGCAAAAATGAGTGAAGGACAAGGAAAGATCTTCACAGAAGGATACTATGACAAGCTGGAAACTAACAACAACTACAAGAAATGGGAAACATTCAAAGAAAACTTCAAAAACGCCTTCTCCACTAAGGATGAAGCAGTGGATGTGTGAAGAAGAATCAGAACCCTAAGAATGAAGGGGATAACAGTGGAAGCTCTAAAAAACTACTCCACTCAATTCAATCTACTCCTCTCTCTAACCAAGATGACTGATGAAGCCATGATCTGTGACCTCTTCTGCACCAGACTACCCTTCAACTTAATTAGTGACATCCTCCAAGGAACTGAACCAACCACACTGAAAGGATGGATGTCTGCTGCCAGTACCCACACCCAAGTGTACAAATGGCTGAACAACTTCTGGCTGGGAAGATTCCAAACTTTCTGAGGAGACTCCTGGGTGAAAAGAAATGACCCAAATATCATGGATGTTGATATAATAAAACTCTCCAAGGCAGAAAGAAACAGATACAACAGGGAAAATCATTGCTATCAATGCCACAAAGTCAGATGTTACACCAGGAATCACCTGGGGCAATCCTTGGCCAGAAACAACAGAACCCCCATTCATGGAAAAACACCCACTCGCCCACCAAACCAGGAATGAATCAGAGAAATAAACTCCCCTGTTGATGAACTGGAGGAATATGTAAAGAAGCTAGGGAAACAAAGGATAGACCGAGGGGAGGTCCTCAGAACCTTAAAAGACCATTTCAACAAGCCAAGTAAAGAGGAAAAAGAACACGTAAACCACCTCAACAAAGAGGATTTTTAACAAGGAGACTTGGGGCAACAACGTGCTCTCCTATACTTCCAAATGTAACTGTAAAAACAAACAAGAAATCCTTATTCATTTCCATAGAATTCTCAAACCCAGGAAGCTCAAAAGTTGCAAAAACCACTGCTCTGATTGATTGTGGAGCTACTGCCTGTTTCATTGACTATGCCTTTGCAAAAAGGCATAGGATGCCCCTCATTCCCCTCAAACAACCCTGGAATGCATACAACACAGATGGGACCACCAATAAAATGGGGCAAATTCAATTCAAAGTATGACTCTCCATATCAATAGATCAAAACCAGAAGAAAAGGGACTTCCTGGTACCAGCCAGTGGGAAGCAGCAAAATATTATTCTAGGAATGACTTGATTGACAGAAAAGAACCCCTCAATTGACTGGATAACCAAGAAAGTGATGTTGGAACCAACAGACAGGCCAAAAAAGCAAGATGGAGCCAAAGCTCTGGCCCAGAGATACCTTCTTTGCTCCCTCGGAACCAACGAAAATATTAAGCTGCACAAACTCTACCAATAGCAGTTCAAAGAGTTTCCCAAACATATCTACAAAGTAACAATCCCCATGACAATTGCCCAAGAAACCACAAAAACCAAAGAAGAAATTCCCTCACAATATCAAAAATATAAGGAAGTCTTCACTGATGAAGAAATCACTGAACTCCCCCCCCAGCTGAGCCTTTGACCATGGAATAGACCCACTCCCCAGCTTTGTCCCAAAATGAGCAAAGAACTATTCCCTCAATCCTGAAGAAACCAAAGTCTGTAAAAACTTCATCAAGGAAAACCTGGCCAACCAAAAAATATAGCCATCAAATTCCCCTCAGGCTGCCCTGTTCTTCTTCATACAAAAGAAAGACAGAAAGTTATGCCCCTGCCAAGACTATTGATACCTTAACCAACATACTGTCAAAAATGCCTATTCCCTCCCCAGAATCCCTGATCTGATTGACAAATTAAAGAGGTCATCCATTTTTACCAAACTCAACATCTGACGGGGCTACAACAATATCCTCATCAAGCTGAAGGATTGATGAGGATATTACCGACCCCTTGATTGCTGACACCCTCTCCGCTCTCCATAAGAGGTCCTCTCTACTCTCTCGTGCCAAAGCTAATGACTGGGCATACAATGTCACCCACCTTACCTTCTAAGGCTGTACTTATATTCCTGAGGACTGTTGTCAACCCCTTGTCTCATCAATCCATCACTCCTACCATGGCAGACACACTGGCGCCACTTGAATGCTCACCCAACTCTTCC
>JBBPKW010000143.1:6798-17621 GCA_038089475.1 Boletus aff. vermiculosoides | reverse complement strand
TGTCGCTTAGTGGGTTGTTATCTGTCGTCCACACTTTCTCTCTCTTATCCTTTGTTCACGTTTTCGCAGTTCACAAGATGCCAGCCGCCTTCACCAAGACGTTCAATACTCCGACGTACAAAGGGACTGTCACGATCCCCGTGGGACTGTACATCAACGGAAAACACGTAGACCCCGTGGAAGGTGGATCCATCGAGTGTGTCACGACCCGCGATTGTGATACCTGCATTGGATATTCATACTGATTCTTGTCCAGAGTCGTCAACCCGTGTCCGTTTCTCCGTTTTATTGTCGACAGTCGATTGACGCTGTGATCAGCGACGGGACAGGTCATCACCTCGGTTGCTGCTGGCACAAAAGCCGACATCGACATTGCAGCGCTGGCTGCGCAGAAAGCCTACAAGACCTCTTGGGGACTCAAAGTCTCCGGCGCGGAGCGGGGGAGGCTCCTGTTCAAGCTAGCTGACCTTATGGAACGGCATATTGCACAATTCGCCGCTCTGGATGCCCTTGCCAATGGTACGCTTGCCAGACTTGTTTCGCAGTAAATTGAGACTAACGCCTCTTGGTAGGCAAGGCTTATAAGACTGCATACGGCAGAGATAACACAGGTGGTGTTGCTGTTATGAGGTACTACGCTGGCTGGGCAGACAAGATCAATGGAAAGACGATCGAGGTAGACCTTCCGGTTGACCAGGCTTTCATTACTCGTTCTAATTGGTTATATACAGACGCATGACAAGAAGCTATCGTATACTCGCCACGAACCTATCGGCGTTGTGGTTCGTTCCCCCATCCCATGCATATTCCTCCCGCTCCCATTCACCTTTTCATAGGGCCAAATCATTCCATGGAACGTACCGAGTCAGAATATCTTCCTTCTTTCTCTCACATTCTGCTAATTCCGTTGCAACAGTGTTCTCTCTCTCTCTCAAGATCGCTCCTGCCCTTGCAACAGGCAACACCGTCGTTCTCAAACCCTCTGAACTCACACCACTTTCCGCTCTTCTCTTCACGACCCTCGTCGAAGAAGCCGGATTCCCGCCAGGTGTCATTAACATCGTCAACGGGTATGGTGCCACCGCCGGTCAAGCTATCTCCGAACATCCCATCATTGGCAAAGTTGCCTTCACTGGCAGCACGCTCACAGGTCGCAAGATCATGGAAGCCGCCGCCAAAAGTAACCTCAAGCCTGTCACACTAGAACTCGGCGGAAAGAGTCCCAACGTCATATTTGACGACGCTGATCTAGAACAGGCCGTCAAGTGGGCTATTCATGGCATCTAGTGCGTGATTATCCCCTTTTTGGGTTCGCCATGGGGATTCGACCTGTCGTTGTTTTTGTAGCTTTAACCATGGACAGAACTGTTCGGCCGGGTCGCGGATATTCGTACAGGAGGGGATCTACGATGAGTTCCTCAAACAGTTCACGGAGCAAGCGCTTGCCATCAAAGTAGGCGACCCGTTCGAGGAGGAAACCTACCAAGGACCTCAAGTGTCCAAGACCCAATTCGAGGTACATCTTTCCCTGCCCTGACTTTGGAGCCATTCCCATTGATTTCTTCCGACTCGAAACTAGCGCATCATGGGCTACATCCAGTCCGGAAAAACTGATGGTGCAACAGTACACCTAGGCGGGGAGCGTATCGGAAACGAGGGATACTTTATCCAGCCGACCATTTTCACGGATTGTCAACCGGAGATGAAGATCGTCCGGGAAGAGATCTTTGGGCCCGTTGCGTGCGTTCTCAAGTTCAAGACTGAAGAAGGTACGTACTCTTTTACTCGTACCAGCCTGTGCCTATCACCTGGTGCTAAACCACCGATGATGCATGTACAGAGGCGATCGAACAAGCCAACAACACGACGTACGGCCTTGCAGCTTCAGTATTCACGAAAGACATTGACAGAGGGTTCCGCGTTGCACATGCTCTGGAGGCAGGCAATATGTGGGTACGTGAACGTTTCTTCCTTGTTCATTCCTTCCCAAGCTCCAATCTCACCCTCACTTTTTCCTTTACTTGCTCGCGATCGACGCGGACCGATGCGATGACAGATCAATTGCTCCAACCAGGCCGAAATCCAGATGCCTTTCGGTGGGTTCAAACAATCGGGTATAGGAAGAGAACTGGGCGAGTATGCATTGGAGAACTACACCAACGTAAAGGCGGTCCACGTCAACCTCGGAATCAGGCTGTGAAGGGTCAATGATACGGGAGCTGTATGACTGCGTATATGTATGAGTATCTAAGACGTGCGCATAAGCAGGAGCGGTTTCTTCCCACCGTAAGGCAGCGTTCAACTACAAATATCAGAGCGGTTTTCAAAGCGACGGGGAAAAACAAAAAGTAAATATATTCGTCATGAAAGCAATTTTGTAGGGAGGCACACAGGAAGGAGTCAGTGAAGGTACTCCATAAAATGTAAACGTCGAGATAAACTATGATAGCAAAGAGTCCCGCATAAGATAAATCGTACCCACAAAAGACGCGCAAGAAGCCAAAGCAAGCGCCAGCGCACCGATCCAAGCAGTGGTAGCCAAACTGATGTCGCTCGAGTTGGGAGCAATGACAGCGAAGGCGGAAGAACCCCAGGTATAAAGGCTCGAATCGCAATAGCAACTGTCGTACACGCTGGCATATTGGAAAACCGAAACGGTGACGATTATAGCCGCGTTGATAATGGCGATGGATTTCCCTAACCACCGTAGCCAATCTGCAACCAGCGTGATCGTCCGAGCACGTATCCGCTCTGCATGAGAGTGTCTGGAACCCGAAGGGGTTGAGTGCCCGCCGCTTTCCAAGTCAGGAGTAGGCAGACGATGTGCATAATGTCTAACTATGCTGGACGAAACAAGCAAGATCCACACGGCGGTAGATAGCGTCCCATATATCAAGTACGCAAGAGAACGACATCCGAGTCCCTAGGATATCGAGACTGAGTCACTGGATCATCTCCCAATAGGAAATCACTTACGATGGTAGGGGTGAACCAGACTACGAGAAAGGCTGCACCCGTTGTTCCCCACTGCAGCTGCAGCGACATGAGGGATGCTACGGTCATATTAAACAGTACGCCTCGCGGCCAAAGAATATTAGGTCTGGGGTACTCGTGATCATCCGGGCGGCAGTAACGAATGATCTGGTTACGGGTTCCTAGTCGGCTCTGTCGGGGAACATCATTACACACATTACAAGAAATGTGCTCCCCGTCGACGCCAACACGATTGTTTGATTTTCTCCAAGCCGCGCGGTAATGTAGCGAGATCACGTAGACGGTTTGAGACCACGACAACGTTCTTGCATAATTAAATACCGGAGGAATTCGCAACTCGTCTGGGGAAGTGATGTTTCTGTCGCATAAGTCCCAATCCGGACTGGGGCAGATGGTGAAACCGAAATTAGAAATGACTTGGGTAGGAGCTGCACTGGGATCTCGGGAATCTGCTACGAACACCTGTCTATTCGCCTTGTGGTACGCGTCGTGTACGCGCTTGTAGTCACATTTAGGCGAAAGAACCAACCAGCCCACAACAATTGGTAATAACCAAAGCCACACCGAACCAGTTCCATATCCGTTGGAGCCCATGTGGTCTGCGACGCTGGAGAGGGAATCGACAACAGTCAACAGATAGGTAATGAATACCCAGATGATTGATATTGCGGATGCGATTGACCACCCGTGTGAGTAATCGAGTCCCTCTGCAAGCGTAGTCCACCAGCCGTCATTATCCGGGCGAACGACGAGAGACTCGAATCGACCAGATTCCCCGGGGTGAACGCGTAACGGGACCTGTTGAAGGCGGGTCAAAGCCTGCACCATAGACTGGCGGGCTGTGGCACTCGGATAGTCAATCCCTGCAAAAAGCTGGTCGTTGACCCATCGCGCATTAAGGAGGGTCACATATATCGAGTAGCCAGCGAGGGTGGGCGAGCCGAGCGTTAAGATCGCGGACATGAGGTTGTCTGTCCTGCGTCGAGCACCAAAAGGGAGCCGGGAAAGCAGAGCGAGATATGGAAGGAGCCATGCAGCATACTCCTGCGAGAATACAGTCCAGCTGAATTGTTCTTGACCTGCTCCACAGTAATCAACGCAACCAGCGTACGAAAGCGCAGTGGCCACGTCCGTAGAACTTGGAAAGGTTACAACGGAGGAGCCTTTGCTTGTACGGAGCAGCGGAATAGCGGTCGTGTCTGAAATGTTCAAGCCTGAAGTACAATCTTGACTAGTTGAGTTGTAGGCGCAACTAATCACGTCTGCTAAGCATTGCGTGAGATTAACTGCGTGCGAATCGATTGGGCATAGTGCAAGTAAGACGAATAAGATATAGGCTTCAAAGGCAGATCAGATAGATATAGTATGCAGAGGGGAAAACGAATACCTTTCCAGTGGTATAGTTGCATCATCATGCGGGGACAGAGAACGGAGAACAATAATCTGACGATAGCGCTCCCACATATAAGATGTTCTGAATCCGCGGGATCCCCCTATGGTGGTGTGCGGTAGAAACAAGCTCGGCAGTACATACCTGAAGGAGAATGGAGGGACATTGCTTTTCCCACTGTCGCTCAGCAACAGGAACGCGCCCGAATGCATGAGCTGTCTCGCACAGCCAAACATGAAACATAGAGCGTCAAAGAATTTTCCATCAGGTTTCCTTAAGCTGGAAAACACAACATGGCTTCGCTGTCGTCATTTAAAACACCCATGTGTGATAGGCGTACAAAAGCAAAAGGAGATTCGCGGAGTCACCTGCATGTCTTTCAGTTGGGCATGAAACATGTCCCAAAATTCAGAGGGAAAAAGAACGTAGACACCATCTAGACATCATCACCATCCTGTACGATACATCTATCTCCGTCGCACGTAGTACAGTCAGTCTTTCTTGTGTCCCGTATCTCGTACCTAACCATATAGCACGTGTACACGTGTGAGGAATCGGAGACTGACGAGCGGGGACGATAAGTCCTGCTCGACATAGTGTGTGATGTGGTAGCTACTAGGGAATGTAGTACTTACCTCCAGTCGAGTATGAACATGTAAGACCTGAGGAAAAGAGTAAAATGAGAGTAGAAGTTCTATTGCACAGCCTGTGCCAAGTAGGCGGGCCCATTACCCGATTAGGAAAGTAATGACCACGGCGAGTGCTATATAAACCGGTGGCAAACCATGTCCCACTGGAAACATTCATTAATTCCGCTCTTCACTCCTTCTCTGGATCCATTGGACCCGTCCCTTTACTCCGTGCGATCAATCGCGCCGGCGTCTCTGTGGTAGGGAGGGTGGTCGTTCCATGAGTCAGAAAAGAAAACAATTTGATGAGTGCGATCACGGTGTCCGACCATCGCGGAGCTCATTCCTTGGTACGCGAGAGTGGGTTGACCCTGATCATGATCCAAGACTTTGATGGCTGGCGATGTCAGACAAGAGCTCCAGTATATCATACTGTGGCACGGGGATGTAAGTCCGAGGGATTGCGAGTCGGAATGCCATGGGCTTGGCCTGGCATAAGGTAGTTGAGTCTGGGTTGCTTATTTGTCACTCAACGCTACGATACCAAATTCTTGGTCACCGTGCCATCACTCCAAAGTAATGTATATCAACCCGGATGAATTCTACAGTTGAACTTGAATGGAACGATTCCTCAATCTTCAAGTTCATATCACCATAAAGTGACAATCAACTGGAATTGGATACAAAGCAATGCCGGGCAGGATGAAGCAGCCAGGATATCCTGTGATGCCACCCGTAAGTGCCTCGGGCTTACTACGGGCATAGAAGGAGCTTTGATGAGGGGGGAATGAATGACTTTGGTCCGTTATAGCGGCTCGAAACGAGCGAATAGCGGAAATGCGACGAGACCTCAGTGACATATGTACCGGGAGTTCCAATATTTTGCCAAAATACTGGAATTCCCTGCTTTCAGGCTGGTGCCACAGTTTCAAGGCTTTTTATACGTAGCCGGAGGTAAGTATGTAATAGGATATAATCGTGCTCCAAACAAAGCCACATGCAGGCTCGGACGTCGGTGGTCAATCGCGCGTGCTTCAGTAAAATGCTTAGCCGACAGGACTGGTCCTCGGCAAAAAAACGGTCCCAACAGTGTCTGCCGTCGGGTACACGTGAGACCGAAATAAAACAATGCCCAGGCAATAAATCTTATTAGAAATAGGTTATACACTGCATAATTCATGTTCACCACAACTAGAAAAAAATAGCTGTTATCAATTCGTTATCAATTACGATAATCAAATCGCGTCTCATTAAACACTACTAGTATACGATGATACACCTACATCAGAGGTACAGCTTGACTGGAATACTTTCCAGGCTGATTTAGAGTAATTTCACTACCTGCTAGTACTACTGCTTCATATTTGTATCACGCTACTATGAGTATTATTCAAGTTGTCCATGAGTGATTGCTAATCCATGTTTGTCATCTCATGTTTGTGGTACCAGGTAATTCAAGGCAATTGATTTATTTATGTTTTTCGAGGGAAATATCTGGACGACATGCAATAAAACTTAAGCAGCATGCAAGCATAATCCAATCACGAGAGGTACTATACAAAAACGGGCAATGAGTCACGATCCTGCAGTCCCAGGACCAACTTCTGGTCCCGTGGTAACCGAGTGCTTAGGACCACTCCTATACACTTTTTGTTTTACAGAAGTGGTTCTGTTCTTGTGCGGCAACGAAGACCCCCACTGCCTTCTGTCACCACCCCTCCATCAGGCCGCATCGTATCATGCGTTCGTCGAACGTTAGAGGATCATATATTTTGATGTGCAAGGCTAGTATTCTAGGTTAGCTGAGGTTGTCCCCCTTGCATGTCTCAGAAGGGCACAAGTTAGAACTCCATGCAGGATCACATCAAGCAAATATCAAGTGGGTCACCGAAAAGGGGAGTGTTCAGTCTTGCTGTGGGCACACCTTTTGGATGGACCCAGAATTCTGAGGGTATGCATGCTAAGCCCTCTTATAGTGTTGTTGGAGGCTTCTTCCCACTGTAAGGCAGGCTATCAAATACATTCGTCATAAAAATCCTCTTTGTAAGTAGGCACACACCAAGGAGTTACCGAAAGCTCTTTATAAAATGTGCAGTAAATACCAAGATAAACTAGGATGGCAAAGAATCACGTATGAGATAAATCGTACCGACAAAAAACGCGCAAGAAGCCAAAGCAAGCGCCAGTGCACCTATCCAAGCACTAGTAGCCAAATGGATGTCGCTCAAGTTGGGAGTAATGACAGCAAATGCGGAAGAACCCCAGGTGTAAAGGCTGGAATCACAATAACAATTATCGTACACGCTCGCATATTGGAAAACCGAATTGGTGATGATTCCAATCGCATTAACGATGGCGAGGGATTTCCCCATCCACCGTAGTAAAGTCGCAACGCGTGCAATCATCCGAGCATGCATTCGCCCCGTGCGAGGGTGTTTGATTGCGGTGATCCCTACGGGTTCGGCAGTGAACCGTATGTCTTCTCCCTTTCCGCCGGCATAAGGGGCTTGAATTTCATCTAATGGTATGGCAACACCGTCTACTCCCTCTGAGAATCCAGAGCCACCGCATTTGATGCTGGATGTCAGGGTGCCTTTAGGGAGTTTAGAAGGTATGGGGGGCGTGCATTGCCCATCGCTTTCCAAGTCAGGAGTAGGCAGGTCGTCAATGAGATGACGTGCATAATATCCAAGTACGCTGGACGAAACAAGCAAGATCCACACGACAGTTGATAACGACCCATATATCAAGTACGCAAGAGAACGGCATCCGAGGCCCTAGAATGTCAATACTGAGTCACTGGATCATCTCTCTGTAGGAAATCACTTACGATGGTAGGGGTGAACCAGACTACGAGAACGGCTGCACCTGTTGTTCCCCATTGCAACTGCAGCGACATGAAGGATGCCACGATCATGTTAAACAGTACGCCCCGGGGCCAAAGACTACTATGTCCGGGGTATTCATGATCATCCGGGTGACAATAACGAATGATCTGATCGCGGTTCCCTAGTCGGCTCTGTCGGGGGACATCATTACGCACATTGCAGGAAATGTGCGTTCCGTCGACGCCAACGCGATTGTTTGACTTTCGCCAAGCCGCGCGGTAAAGTAGCGAGGTCACGTAGGCAGTTCGAGACCACGACAATGTTCTTGCATAATTGAAGACCGGAGGAATTCGCAGCTCGTCTGGGGAAGTGATGCTTCTGTCACACAGGTTCCAATCCGGGCTGGGGCAGATGGTGAAACCGAAGTTGGAGGTGACTCTGGTAGGAGCTGCACTGGGGTCACGGGAATCTGCTACGAACACTTGTTTATTCGCCCTGTTGTACGCGTCGTGCACGCGCGTATAGTCACATTTAGGCGAGAGAACCAACCAGCCTACAACAATTGGCAACAGCCAAAGCCACACCGAGCCAGTTCCCTGTCCGCTGGAGTTCATGTGGTCTGCGACACTAGAAAGGGAATCGGCAACAGTCAGCAGATAGGCAATGACCACCCAAGTGATCGACGTTGCGGATGCAATTGACCACGTGTGTGAGTAATCGAGTTCTGTCGCAAGCGTAGTCCACCAGCCGTCATTATCCGGGTGAACGACGAGAGACTCGAATCGACCGGATTCCCCGGGGTGAACGCGTAACGGGACCTGCTGAAGGCTGGTGAGAACGCGTACCACAGACTGGCGGACCGCGGCACTCGGATAGTCAATCCCTGCAAAAAGCTGGTCGTTGACCCATCGCGCATTAAGGAGGGTCACATATATCGAGTAGCCAGCGAGGGTTGGTGAGCCGAGTGTCAAGATCGCGGACATGAGATTGTCTGTCCTGCGTCGAGCACCAAAAGGGAGCTGGGAGAGCAGAGCGAGATACGGAAGGAGCCATGCAGCATACTCCTGCGAGAATACAGTCCAGCTGAATTGTTCTTGGCCTGCTCCACAGTAATCAACGCAACCAGCGTACGAAATCGCAGTGGCCACATCCGTAGAACTGGGAAAGGCAACAATGGAGGAGCCTTTGCTCGTACGGAGCAACGAAATAGCAGTCGTGTTCGAAATGTTCAGACTTGAAACGCAATCCTGATTACTTGTGTTGTTGGCGCAGCTAATTATATCCGCTAAGCATTGCGTGAGATTAACCGCATGCGAATCGATTGGGCACAATGCAAGTAAGACAAATAAGATATAGGCTTCAAAGGTGGATCAGATAGACATAGTATGCAAATAGGAAAAAGAATACCTTTCCAATGGTATAGTTGTATCATCATGTGGGGCGCGGAGGATGGATAACAGTAATATGATGATAACACTTCCATATATAAGACGTTCTGGATCCCCTACATAGGCAGTGTGCGGTAGATAACAATGTTTGGCGGTACATACCTGAAGAAGAATGTAATGTCACCTTCGAGGAGCATCTTACACATCACACCGCATCTGCCACTATCGCTCAGTAACAGTAATGCGTCCGCTGCCAAGAGCCATCCTGCACAGCCAAACATGAAAGTAGACCATCATAAGAATTTTCCATCAGCTTTCCCTGAGCTGGAAAACGCAATTCGGCTCCGCCCTCATCATTTAGAATAAAGTTTATTACCCACTGATGGGCGTGCGAAAGCAACAGCGCATTGGGAGAGTCACGGGAGCGATGAGTTGATAATTGAAGCTTACTCACTGTTCCCCGAATCCAGCCGCTTCGGTGTCAACTCCCAGAGTAAACAGGAAATGACCAGGATACTGGCTCCTATCTGTTGGTCTAGAGGGGAATGTGGTGTTAATCGAGCCGTGAGAGAAGGAGAATAGATACCGCCAACACCACACACCGTAGTAGTACAGTCCAACGAGAACCAAACTAGAGGGCCAGGGTTAAATGATACGTTACCGAAATCGGTTTCATAAACACAGCCGTCGTCCAAACTCCAGGCCTTGTATGTCTTAAAGAATCCCCCGTTTGTTATGCACAGCAAGTCAGTGCGGGGGTGAGTCCCCGGATCCACAAGTAGCCCGACAACCAGGCACCCTTCATTATTGTTGTGGATTTGAAGGAATTGACCCAACATGAGTCGATGTCAGTTGACGGGGATCTTGGATGCTGTGTGGGTGGATATCGAGATACCCTAGCCACCCTGCTGTGGTGATGACATCCCCCGGAACATGGGGGCTACATTCGGTACCACTCCTTGGTGGATTGTGCCAGGTGTTGCCAACCACAACCCCGGAGGTCCTGGCGTCTGTCTGGCAGTTCTGTATTGCCTTGTGGCCTGGAAAAATGGCAGACTTCTGCCAACAACACTGACAGCGGGGCTGTGGCAGCGCTCGAAACTCGTCAAGGAAGGCGAATGACCTGGGACGAATCCGCTACCAGGCAGTCCAGATAGTCTAGCATCGTAACGAGATCATTGGGTGAAAAAAAGGTCAGGAGAAGTATCATTGAACGAATGTATGGGCATCACCACCAGATTCGCGAAGTCGAACCTAACCCTCAACAGCACTTGCAGACATCGTCTTGTTTGTTGTTTGTAGGTATTTACCCCTAATGAGGTTGAGACGAACATCGTCACTTACGTATCATAGGGAGAGAGCACGACTTGCCCTACTACCATAACTCCAGTCGCGCGCTTCACAGATCTACACACTGAAGACGATTCGTTTCCACCAAAGGTGCTGGCTGATCACTTAGACATACAATACAGACATGTTCGTCTTCAAGCCCCATACCTTTGTTTCCCGTCAACCACACCATTACTCAAAGTTTTGATATTCGCCAGCGTGTCACCAAATGCCTGAGACGACAACATGGAGCTGTACCGATCAC
>JBBPKW010000142.1:11662-28641 GCA_038089475.1 Boletus aff. vermiculosoides | reverse complement strand
AGCCGTGAAAGCATGAAGTCTACAATCACTCACAGCCTGGATAGGATGCGCCAACAATGACGATACGGTCTGTGAGACAGCCGTGAAAGCGTGGAGTCGACAACCGCTCACAAGCTAGATGGGACGCAACAAGGATGATACGGTCCGTGAGCCAGCTGTAAAAGCACAAAGTCGACGATTACTTACATCCTAGATGCGGTTGTGCCAACGAATGCGGACCGTTTGTTAGACTGCCGAGCGAAGATGTCACTATACATTGACTTGCCATTTTGACGAGGCTCAGGTATCAATCTCGGACTGGTCGCTTGAGAGCGACAATGAGAGTGCAGAGTGCTACGAGTTGGAGATGGAGTAGGAGTGATCGATGTGGCGATCGGGATACGCCGATCGCCGCATGATGTGATTCAGGGTCCAAACACTTCGGACGCGGACGAGTCGGACTCAGCCCCCAAGCGACAGTTATGATGCATATTCAGTGTCATTTGGCTTTAGTTTCGGAGAATTTGCCATTGGCCAGCGCAGCCTCTCGGCCGAAGCTAGCCTTATTCGTTGATGTGTTTCATCCGAGTGCTTCTCCCTGACTACAATGCCACGATTCCGACTCCCTACAGGTTTTGTCTCAATAGGTCCTAGACCCTACATTAGCCTCCCTCCTGTGAGCGCGGTAGCACTCGCAGCTGGCGAATGACTCTGCGCAAAGGTACGTCTGTTTAAACTAGCACCCACCACCTTGGGTGGTTAACCGATACACAGAATAAACGAGTATGAAACGACTCGAAATTGACCGTTCCAACCCACAGTGGGGGCGCATACAACGCCATCTGCAATATTATTCCCCCATGCTACCCAAACCATCGTGAAGTGTGGAGGATCCTTTTGGACCTCAAAAGGAAACGTAGAGAAAGAAAATCTGCGTTTGGGATGCCCACTCACCTACCGTTGTCCCTCGGCAATCCCTCGTCCTCCAAATACCCAACCCATTCAACTCCGAGTTTGGTAACACCTCGTGAACGCTCTCATCCTGGACTCATCTGCTGCCCTTGGAGACTTCCGTATCATCAGCTTGGCCCTGGCCCCTCAGCATTGCTATCTGGAGCCCCATCGCTCGTTACATCGCCCCCTATCAACTATGTCGTGCATGCCCGGATCCGTCTCTCTATGAGTAGTCTCTGGAGGGGAAACGATAGAGACGCAGTACCTCAAGATTCGTATGACGTCCTCTCTTTAATACTCGAAATCTTGTAACCTGGTTGCACCGTTGCAACATCCAGACTAATCTACTAATACATGTCTCTATGATGTCGACATCTCTGACATCCAAATTCCATTCCAGTAATCTGGTCGTATGGCTGAAAAGACCGACGCTTGTTTTACAACCGCGCCCAGCCAGTCACGCTCCTCGGCTACCACGCACGCACAACGTCCGTAAATCACCGCATCCAGAACCAAGACTGACCAACCCCATCACCACAGTCTCGACGAGAGACATCCACAGCTGGCCGGGTTCACCCGACAGACGGAGAAAAAAAACATCTCGCGTGAGCACGTGTACATTGGCCCATTTCCCACAGACAATCATCTGCGAGAAACCACGCTCACCAAGGGTCCAAACGTCACACCAACTCCCTCCGCGCTGAACCTCGTCGCGGCCGTCCCCCAGAGCCCAACCGCGAAAACGAACGCGATGCAGGACGTCACAAAGGTGGTGAACGTGAGCAACGAGAACGCCCGAACGGGATATTTCATGATAGGGTACCCATAAAAAAGGGGGACCAGTGCGAGGGCAGAAAGGAGACAGAGGATGGTCGCTGGTTGTCACATGCCGTAGGTTAGGTCAGGTCAGCTGGGGTCCGCGTGGGCAGTCAGGAAGGATGTCTCACCGATAGGGTAA
Organism: Boletus aff. vermiculosoides; assembly: GCA_038089475.1. Classification (NCBI taxonomy): domain Eukaryota; kingdom Fungi; phylum Basidiomycota; class Agaricomycetes; order Boletales; family Boletaceae; genus Boletus; species Boletus aff. vermiculosoides. The sequence goes on along the minus strand of JBBPKW010000142.1, from coordinate 26,750 downwards.
AAAACCAAGGCGTTCGTCAGGGACGTCTGGACGTGCGAGCCAAAACTGTATCCTATCCTGATAACCATCATACATTGTGTTCAACAAAATATGCGCTTGAAACCAGGAGATAGAAAGAAGTGCACACCGGGGTGAATCGGGACAGTTTCCCCCGGAGTCGTAGCACCATCCCCACACTCCGAATCGTACGCCGGCAGGGACCGAGACATCGATGAAGTAAAAGGTGGTTATCAGAGGGACAGAGAATGTCGTAAATACCCTGCGAGAAGAACCACGTGAAATGATCTGGAATGCGCCACATAAGTGAAGGGACACTCACAGCAGCACTAACGACCCAAAAATGAGCAAAAACACCACTCGGAGCGAGCGCAGCCCCAGAAGCACGAGGACGTCTTCTAGCGACCACTTCATACCTCACCGTTTGTTGTCCTGGGGGATGAGAGACGAAACGGAAACTTGCGATCACGACATTACAGCCGACCTTCTCACAGTGACACAATTAGCCACATCTACGCATTGGTGTTAGTGACGGTCGCCGAGCTGGTTCAGGAAGATTGAATTTCACTGGAGGATGAAGATTAAAGATTAAATGGTCAGCCTCGCTGAAATGGAGCTTGCGTTGGTGCTTAGATGCAAGTACTCGTCGGCGTATATCAAGAGGCGAGATAGCTGTTGCGAAAATTCTTGTCGCAACGCACGAATAATAATAGATCGTGTCCAAGACGCGTTCATCTAGAAGTAATAACACAAATTAGTACTCTCACAAAGAAAAAAAAAGAAAGCCTTGAATTGGTGGAAGAAATATGAGTACATTGTTTATAGAAAACTGAAAAACACGGCCTGACCAAGCAGGGGAAAGAGAGACATTAACAGCTGAGAAAAGGAAAGGAAGTAACCAAGATGTGACATGATTCCGAGCTAATGATAGGAATCACGTTGCATTAGAGATGACAAGGAAATGGCGTTCAAAGAGACGTTGAGCGTGCCGCCTGTACAAGAAATCAAGCGAGAGAGCTGGATAATAAGGATAGAAACTTGACGAACACGTCGTGGAAGTTAGATAGAAGCGGTACGTGGTTTCCGTTGCACAAACATTCGTAATTCACGTGCATGGGATGAGTGGGTTCCATGCGTTGCTGCGACATATGAAGACAATGAATAGATTACTGCCGCCGACGCCGTCCAGCCCGATGTGTGGTTGATACAGATGTAGTGGATACAACATTTGTTCCGCGTATGAATGGATTGCCGAATGAGCGTTGAAAAATTGACAAGTTAGATGGTGATTTGTCCTGAAAGTCGGTGCTCCAGAAATTAGCGGGTCGAGAGATCGATACTTGCTCCCAAACTGCTTCCGTTCTTCTCATGCCGTAACCCGTCACCGTGGTTATGTGAGGCTGTTAGATGCTGATGACGGTGCTGTTCTTCTTCAAAAAGTTTCCGTCCCAAGTCTGTACGTAGATTTGCCCCTAATCCCGACTTCAATGAAAACGCGGAGCGGGGTACGGTAGCTGCTGCGGGTGAAGGAGAAACGTTGATAAAATCATTCAAATTAAATGGGACACTCCCGGGAGTAGGCGAAACTTGCGGATGGGGGAACAGAGCTTCTGCTTGTCCCGAAGGCGATAGGGGAGCCGGAAGTAACTGGGATGATGCGGGAGAAGACGCAGATGCAGGAGTCGGAGGAACTACTGTTGGCTCCATCGGGGCAGCGGGGGCCAGTGACCCTGAGCTGTCGCTTACAGTATCGAGAAGATGTGGCTGGCTCATGGTCTGGGAATTTTGGCTCCCAGGTAAGGTATCGATAGTGAGGCTGCTTTCGCTCCGCAGGGGACTTCTCCCACCATCCCCTCCGGAGAAAAGGACCCTACCCTTTGCGCGGAGCGAATCACCGCCACCCAACGCCCGAAACGCAGCCAAGTCCTTCGCGTCTCTGTCCCGCGTCGTGGAAGGGCGTACGGGGGACGGGGACGTGTGTAAATACAACATCAAGTTTGCTGCCTCTTCGTCATCAGCCCGTGGGGTAGAGTATATGTTCTCAGCATTCACTCGAGGGGGAGTAGCAGCCCTGGCAACGGTTGGAAATGAGAAAGATGAATCCGCCGATGGCAATAGCGAAGAGGGCGCGGTGGTAGTTCGGGTCGAACTTTGGGCATACTGCGAGAGAGAATGAAAAGAACCTTCAGATCCGGCAGACAGAGAGGAGCGAGGAGACGATGCGCTGGCAAGTGATGGACGCGATTGGAGAAGTGACGTGAGTGTGGCTACAGCCTTCCTCTCCACATCCGCAGCTTCCTCCGCGGATTCTTTTCGTTTTCCCTTGCTGCTCTTTCTCTTGATGCGAGAGGCCTGTTCCTTTCGATTACGCGACTGAGCGCGTGTGCCCTCAGCAATACTGCGTACTACAGATGCTGAGTCGGCTCCCCGTTGCCCCGAACGTACACGAGATCCGGCCGTCGAACGAGACGGTGCCTGTACCGGAGGATCAGCTGAATTGTGCACTGTACGTGCTTGCTTCAGCGGGGGTGGTCCGAGAAGAGCGGTGTAGAGACTCTGAGGCGAATTAGAGGAAGATGGAGCCCCCGTGGGATAATGAGAACGCAAGGGAACCGTTGTCGATGCCCCAGATACGGCTGGGGAAGGAATGTTACCACTCCTGCGTGTCTGGCAACCCTGCGTAGTAGGGTTATGATAATGGTTGTTCGCCCCAGTAGCCTTGCGCTTGGTGCCGATCAAGCGAGGTGGAGCAACCGACGTTGCGTGGGCCTTGGCTTCGAGATCATTAAGTGGAATATGCGGAATGTTATGAGTAGCTTTGTATGAAGCATATGACAAGCGGGCGCGGAGGCCACGGACTACCTGGAGAGAGTGAGACAGGGGATGTTAGTCGGGTGTAACTCGAATTGCCCACGACACGAGTACACAACAGATGTGAACAACACATCCGGCAGCATGTCAATACCTCCGGGAGATGGAGGTACAGCTGCAGGCGCGACAGACTGGCGTGCCAACGCGTCTCGCGGGTGCCAGGGAACACGACACTTACTACGGAAAGCTCGGCACTGGCCAAAAATTTTCGGATGGCCTTCTCTCTGTCTTCCCTCTCCAACGGATCCATGTCCGTCGAGAGGGACGGGCTGTGTGGTTGTGTGTATGTCACGGGGGGCGACGGAGAGGTCACCGAAGACGACGGGGTGACCATTGGCGCGCGTCCGCTGCTTGATGGGGGAGGTATATGTACAAGTCGTACAGAGATATACAGCGTACGCTCTGGTGAGCGACGTGGGGGCAGCTTTGGACGCTGTTGCGGGCGACGATGGGGATGCGCTGCGCTGTGTGAAATGGTGAGGAGCGCGTTAGGGAGCAGCCACGCGCGACGCGCTCGTCTTATTCATCCTAATTCCCACGCTTTTTATACCCAGACATTCCGATTTGTGCCTGGTTCTGCATGTAAATATCCTACGTACACTTTTGAGGGCTCATATTAAAACACGATGAGAACACAAGGGGACGTTTCACTAGGGTTTCTTGCTCTTACCAGGGCGGGTCCACGCGCGTGCTGCTTCGTCCGTTTCCGGAACATGCTGAGCTGGCCTGAAACAACCCGGGTGATTGTGCCGAATGGCCCGAAGCACCAGGCGCAAGTCCGACTAATTAGAACAGCGACAGCATCCGGAGTTCACGCACAACGTACACGTTAATAACAGTCGCATATAGGTTGGCGAGCGTGATATCGGCCAATGAGTGGCTCTATATCAGATGATTTCCTTTGGATCAAATCCGCCATCCCGAAGGAACGCCACCCTTGCCGGCCTGTCTTTGCGAGCCTTCGCCACGATGAGCAGACGTGCAACTGGATCCGTCTGCGGTGAGCTCCATCTCATCCCAGTACCATCGGGGCAAGAATCCGACGCGATCATCACCCCCCATGACGTCTTCCACTCCCGAAGCATCAAGCATCATGACAGTGACGCCTGCCTTGGGCGTGAATGTTACGCGCCAGACGTCTTTCCCCGTGTCCACGGGCAGGGTGTTGCCCAGAAAAGACAGTAATTTATCTCCCCAATCTAGGCAGATGAGTGGATCCCACGCTCCAGGCCTACCCCGAACGGACCGTGGTATCTCGACGGTCCGAAACGACCGAGTCGTCACGAGTTGCCCAGATGGCTTGCGAAAACCGACGACAATTTCCTATCTCGTGGACAAATGATTAGCATGCTGCCACAGAGTACCTGGTTGGCGTACTGGAACTCCCAAAAGGAATGACTGTAGATAAAATTTGAGGAGTTTTCTAGACGAAGCTGAGTTCTTTGTCCGGAATATATTCGTGGGTGCATACTTTTCAAATTTGGCTTCGTCAGAGGGTCCTCGGATAGTCAAGGACGTCTTCAACTCCACAAAGTTTGTCGTGTTTCCCGAGTATTTTCCTGATGACATTGGGTCCCAGAGTCCTCGATATGACAACATGATTTATTGAGCATACCTCGAACACAGTCGACCTCTCCTCCGATGACAATCCTGCGGTCGCCGAGCTTGGTTTTCACAACGCTGCACCACTGAACGTTAGTATTGACGTCCCCACCCCAACCTTGGACATGCGACGAGACACCCTCTCGATGCTCTGGGATCGAGGTTGTGCAGTAAGACTCAAATGCATAACCATAATATGTCTGACGTCGATGGCGAGGCTCCGTACCATTTCTAGAGACGGGATGAGTACAGTGCACAATGATCGGGAGGAAGTCTCTTACTTCTCCTTCAGCTTTGCATCGCTCAAGTGTTCCTCAAAGTAGAAGGTCCCACCAACACGCATGACATTGAGTTCCCAACTGTCCCTCTCTTCATAAGGCGCTATGAGTATCCTCTCTCACAAAAGTAGGTGAATCCAATATGAACAATCATGCCGAGTGTGGATGAGGAACAAAAGGTCTCACTTGGTCATGATCCCTCGCCAGCTCATGACATGAATGTCAGGTGCTGTAGACTTGGATGAAGAGGGTCCTTCGCACAGGCTTCTCTTGAACCGTGACCACGCCCGCAAGAGCGCATCCAATCGACCGCGTTCATCTGGTCGTCTGATCCACCTATCGTACCCATACCCTAGGTCAGCTCCACGAGGAGGGTCGATATAATAGCGCATTGCAGAATCATTGAATTCGAGAACATGATCAGGGGTATACGAAAAAGTGAGCAACTGGGTTGGTTGTTGAAAGGGCGGTGGCTTTGACGGTGCATGCGACAAGCTTGGGTAGTCTAGAGCAATGCTAGATGGTCGTTTACGGGCAGGTGACCCATCCTCCAACTCGGCGTCGACCGCCTTTCGCTTTTGAGCCATTGAAATGGTCGCTGTTATCGGTCACGCGTGGATGTGAAGTGAAAGTGAACGTTTGTTGATTTCCCAAGCTTTTGCCAAACACAGCCACGTGGGTAGCACAGCCGAACAAGCCTACTAGTCGTTCGAGCCACTCAGGGACACCACTCACATTTCAATACTTTACCTCTACAAGCCACCCTTTGATGGTGCTGCATGCTAAGCGGGAATGTGGATGTCTGTGCGCATTCCTAAAGAAAACAGAGCTCAAGCCTTTTCGTGGGTTTGATGTTACCAAATCAGTCATGCGTCTTCGGTAAGGACACGCGTCGTTCCAGTGGATACTCTCAGGTCTGAAGCCTCTCAGGAAACAGCACATCTTATCCACCCCTCGGTCTCCTCGTGTTCTCCTCGAGGATTCAATGAATTACTCGAATCAACTGCAACGTTTACGCAATCTCTGACTAATTTCCCTGGAATCCCTTGCCAGCAATCTCGACGTGGAAGCTGAAACGCAACTTGTCATCGTGCCGCAGCCATGACGAGGCCCATCGATACTGGATAACTGATCATCGTTATGCTGACACCTACAAAGCGTCACTGGACGTGTGAGCAGCTAAAAGCAATTACCAATCCCATGTACGTTTGTTAATTTTCACGCATCGTCACTTTAGTATGAATAGCCGATGCATCCGTCGCCCATTTGAGTAAACGCCCATCTCCCTTGTCCGTGTTCTCACCGCGAGTGCTTCCGAAGCTCTTCGGCTCATTACCATTTTAGCATTTCTCAGCCCTTCAATAGGGTTGGTGATCCTTCCGGCATCTTCAGGACAATGCCCTAGACTCAGGAATTATAATTGGAGTTGACGTCGAAACTTTGTTCGCACCGGATCACACTGTGAAACTGGAATGACACCAGCCGAGACTGCGGCGATGCTCCCTCCAGCAGTGCAAGTGACCTCATCACGTTAACACGATTTTAATGCATGCCTGCGCCGTGCGCCTCCATGCTTACACGACCCCCTTCATAAGGCAGTTGGGGTATAAGCACACGCCGCCTCTCTTCCCTAGCCCAGACTTTTTTCTGTACCCTGACGACCTCGTATGATCTTCTGTGCGTTCACCCCCGTCCAATGTCACCTTGCCGTACAACTGAATATGAGATCCCCCAGTTTCTAGAAAACCAAAACCCACGACGCTCCCACCTGGTTGGCCCTCGCCATACCACAACAAGTGTTCCCAACGCGACTGTATCTTTCCGAATAGCCCACAGACTGTCAAGGGCGTCTACCAATGTCGTGGTGTCCCTGGCGGCTTCTACTGCGAGGGCACGTACAAGATATCATCCTCCCGTGCACAAGACACGGAACGCTATCTCAAGGAATTGTCCATGGCGCGCCGCGCTGCAGAGGAGGAGCAGCGGAAGCGAACGATATCAGAGATGCGGAGACCTGATCCGAACTATCGCCGACGTGGAAGAGACACCCCTGACTACGTCGCAGTAGACGACAGGAGACACCCTGGGCATGGCCCTCCCCACCGCACTAGCCAATCCACGCGCTCTTCCCGACCGAGCGATGTCGGCAGGCCGCCCCAACTCCCATTCCGACGCCAATTCCATACAGAGCACAGACCATCTTCCCAAGTCGAGGCAGAGTTCATCACCGATCAGATCATGATGCATCTTTACCCTGAACGACAGATCCAGCCGAGATGGTGAGTTGTCATCCCCCGCCTCTATCAGATCCGACAAACCAAATGCTCTGCCGCAGGATATAGCTGTATATTCGATCACAGACCGTTATGCATTTACGTTGACTATTACAGCAACGACTCTATGAACAGCCATCTCACTGTATATCATTGCACTAACTTAATGTACACTTGTACTCGACTATTACATGTTTCCTGATCATAGGTTAAGCAGCTGGTCTGTCTTTGTCGGGCATACGTGTACCTAGATGCACCTGGAGTAGCGGATGAGTTCATCCCGAAAGAGTGGGCAATGGTCCAGTCCAGACCGGTGTATGAAGGCAGTGAGGACTCGTAACTAGAAAACATATCATACTAAACAGAGCACTAATTTACTTACATCCCTGTATATTTGGTGTGTTGCACAATACCGTACGCTGAACTGCACGAGAGGGCCTCGACGTGATCGAGACAAGGTACGGCCTCGGATAACTCGAACTATTGCAACCGTCGTCACTCAAGTCTAGAACCTCCGAAAACATCACACACCCACATGATAACATCCCACCGCATCGACATCACGCCCTTGTTCATCTCTTGCCTCGCTGATGTGGAACACGGCCAAGATAGACTGATCCCATGGCTATCCGAAAGGCTTGAGTCTTCGCCGAAATCGATGTTTCTAAATTCACCGATACAGGTCCCGTATCACACCGCCTGCTTTCGTCCGAGTCTCGAGCATGATCCAATGCGCGCGTCCCCGACCTAAAGCCATATTAACATTAATATTGTCGTTCGGGGATATCGTTCGGCGGGGGCGAGGGTGCGCATCCGAGTCAACATAGGAGGTACCTTTCCAGGCATTGAACGTCATCCGAACGAGGCACTGGCAAGTATATATCTAGAAACTTTATTTTCATCGCGTGCCATCGAACCTAGCGCAACGCTTTTCACCCAAGCAGCGTACACGTCGTGACGTCGAACGCCACCAGATAAGTTTTGCATAGACGACCGCGTGTAGCGTGATATGATATGAGCGCAACGCATGACCTGATATGAGTAGTTGTGTGCCTCCCCGACCGGAAATAGCCTTCGTCCGCACCGTCACATCAGCCTCCGGCCGTGTCATGTGCGATAGGCATCTCATCATTATCCGTATCAGCGCGCACTCCGTCGAGGAAGGAACCCCAACCCTACCGACCGAGTGGTGTTCATTTAGCACCGTATTAGATCCCGGTAAGTCGCTACGAGGTTAAGTAGACCATCGACGTGCGATCAGGAAAGTGAAAAAAAGCCTGGCATCCTGCTTCCTCTGGGCTTTATCTTTTGCGTAAGTCTGGGAACAATAAGCATAGCCGCATCGTAAATTAAAAAAAGGCTGCTAATTGGTTCTCAGTCATGAGCGGGCCGCCAGAAGTCCTAGTCAGGACGTGAACTTGAAAGCCAGGCAAAGGCGGGTCACATGACTGTGACCCACAGTGCGATTATCGACGACCGAAGCTAAGAGCCTCGGGCGTCAAGACTAAATAAACGATACGCGACGAGAAAGCTGCTAGGAATGCCGCCAGAAAAAAGGGAAGGAGGGATTGGGTGACGGAAAGGGATACGAGTACCCTAACAAGTTTGTGAGCACATTGACGCACCTGTTGAGACAGCGGGAGTGGCGCGTTAGTTCGGACGCGCTGGTGGAGGCGAGGCGGGCACAAGGCAGTGATCTCGACTGATTAGCGCTAGCTAAGTTGTATAGACAAAATTTTAAACCCAAAAAGTGTGGAAGACGACGACAACGACGGCCATTGAGTATGTGGGACGAGCACCGAAACTATTTCACCAAACGTCACCATTTCGACCGCGGACTTGCAAGGATAATCGAGAGGGCAGTCGTTGCAAGTCAAAGGGAATCGAGAACGAGCACGGTAGTACCCACCAGCATGGTCCTGCGACAAACAGGCTTGATAACAACCCCTTCAATCCTCGTTCTTCTCGAGCATCTCCCGAAACCATTGACGAATGCGGCCCAATCCCCCTCCACCATCTGCTTTCGAACAGAGTCAAAAAGCAGATCTGGCAACTTGGGCGCATTTCTGGACACAATATTGCAACTCGAATCCAGCGCCAGGGAACCATTCGGGCAAGTGTTGTACTGTTTTGTTCCAGGCGTGGTGAGATGAAACGTCACATGGTCGAACACGGACAGACTAAGGCAGCACTATGACCTAGAGGTCTATATAGCGAGAACATCCAACGAGAGGAGATCGGACATTGATAGCAATCCGTGTTCATCTTTCGATTTTCCGAGGGGTATCAGCGACGGCCATACTGCAGAGGTGGGTCATTTAGTGCACTCGCGTCATGTTGTAAAGCACATCGTCTCCGGAAATCGCGCCAAAAAGGCAACACGAAAAGCAATAAGAATGCGTCACGTAACGAAACATGTAGAAAGCATCACAACAAAGGATAAAAAGCGATAACGATACTATACAAAGAGGGGGTAAGCCTATCTAACCGTCTAAGATGATATTCAAGTATGGGACGACACCGCAGAAACCAGCACGCCACCTTGCACTCTTTTTGTAAACCGGTCCCCGTCATCCGGCGAGCGTCGGCGCTTGCGTCCAGTAAGGGATGGGGGGAAAATGAAATACTGCTCTATTGGGGGTCTCTTGGACTTTGGCAGGCTGGGTTGGGTGGAGAAGCCACCAGACGTAGGACTGGTCGGGTTGGAATGGACAAGTGACTCGATTGTCATTGCTGGCGTGGCAGGATCCTTGAATCTCTTTTTGTACTAGGTTGCGCACATGAGATATCAGGCCTCATTACAACGGATAACACTTACGGTTTCTAGCTCCGGTTTGCCCCGCCATTTCGCAACGGCCTCACAGAAACGAACTGCAGCTCGTTCCACGGGTTCGGCAGGATAATGCCATGCCAAATCTTCCATGTGTGTTGACAGGTCGGGGGTCAGCGATGGAATAGCGTAGAACTAAGGTTCCAATTATCAATCGGACTGAGCAGCCCGTGCCAAAGGTAATACTTACCCTTCGTAATCGTTCCTTCATTTCAATCTCAAATTCAGCCTCTGCATTTTCCCTACGTGGTGGTACGCCACTTGCCATGGCGCTTAATGACGGGAACATGATCTGCGCTGCTTCTTTCAATGCAGGAAGATCATCTGGATCAAACCACTCGAATGTCGAGTCTCCCTCGTCTTCGTCGCTGGCGGACGGATCATCTAACATCCCAAGCCCGACCGAGAGTAGACAGGAAGCAGCAGTGGGTCCCCTCCAACCACCAGTGAGGTACCCTTCCAAAGCGGCTCGAGTAAGAAGCCCCGCAAACAGCATGTACCAATCTCTGGATGGCCGTAGGGGACTCGGTTCACTCTCCGATTGCGCTTTTCTAGCCTGCATCGAGGACTGTGGGGATGCAGAAGGTGCTCGCACAGATCTCTCTCCCTGGGATTCGCGTTCATACTCCTCATCCCCAAGTTCCTGACCTAGCTCCATCGCGACAAGTGCTGACAAGCGCAGAAACCGGGGAATCAGTTCTGAGAGGCGTGTGTTTCCAGCGCCTGATCCCGCATAGACGGCGTCTTCTGCATCCTGTTGGAGCCACCTGGACTTCCTGCGCAACACGCTACCGTTGATCCCGGAATGAGCAAGCCCGGAGCCGATACCACTGCCGTCTTGCCAACCAGTGATACCTCCGCCACAACCGCCCATGCTCTTCCCTGAGCCAATTTGGGGGGGACGCGAAGTGATCTCACCTCCCCAGGCGCCAGCTCTACCCTTTGCCGGTCCTCCTGGTGTTTTCACAAGCTGTTTCGCCTCAACACAGATCTCGCATCCGGTATGCAGATGCCTTGGGCAACGCAAAGCAGGTGGAGAGTTTGCTGTTGAAGGATCTGCACCATCCATATACAAGGTACGAACCCTGTCATTCCAGACGGCTTGATTTCCCGGTTGCTTTGGTGAATGGTTAATTTTTTCTGTGATGGCGCAGGACGAATAGTGGCGTACAACAATCCGATGCCCTTGTGCACTAGGAACCGTTGTCGAAGGAAATGTGAATAGCTGTGTGCCGGAGACCCCAGATATGGATGCCAACGCGATAAGCGAAGGCGGGAGCACGCCGGTAACACCTCCGGACGACTGACTTGTGCAAGTGGAAGGATGAGGCGACGGGATCTGGAGCACCGGGGAGCTATTTGTGGACAGAGTCTCTGCCGATTCTTTTTCAGAAAGAGAGTTGGAGACGACGATCGGGGGTGGGTGGTGATGATGTCGATACGGCGCTATGGGGGCTTGACGAGCGAATAGATCATTAATGATAGTGCCAAGAGCCAGACGGAGACGGACTCCGTTCGGCAATGTATGTGGGTGAGACGCCTTTGCTGTGGGTTGAGATTCGCGGCGCTTGGGAGAGCCAGGAGGAGACTGTGATTCCTCATCAATGGGTGGAACGGAGTGCAGGGGTGGCGGTTGATCAAGCATAGACGTGACGACCTTTTCAAGGGCAATGGCACGCAGTCTGAGACTACTTGCTAAAGCAAAATCTTGCTTCTGCATTCTGGTATCTTCGTCTTCATGATTGCTGTCTCCGTGCCCCGCCGCTCTGGCCTTTAATTGATCGACGTCCTCGCCATCACTAGAGACCTCGTCTTCTTCTTCGTACTGCTCCGGACGTTCCCGGAAGCGAAAATGGGGTGAAGATGGACCACCGGTACGGTCAGTCATGCCGAGCTCTGCACGCGCTTGGGCAAATCTGGTGCGAGCGTGTACCCAGACCATATGATCGATGATGAGCGTCCTGGTGGACTTTTCACGAGGGGGGATGGAGTGTAGATGGTGAGCATGCTTGTGCGCGGGTGCCTTGAATGAACGTGGGCCAGCTGGTGCAGACGGAGACGACTGTAGTAATGGAGGACCCCTTGATGCGGGCTGTGCCGATGCGAAGACTGGAAAGTTGGCCTGGAGAGAGGAGTAGGACATGATGCGCCAATTTGTACTATGTTCGACTCCTCTTCCGGTTTATCTTCGTATGTATGCGACTCCCAAATACAACCGAGAAACTCCCTGGGAAGAACACTTGGTGATGGCTAGTCGTGATACGCGAATATGAACAGGAGGTAGTCGAGGTGTAAGCTGTGGCCAAGTGGAGTTGGTACGGCATGTGTTCAAGACACTCGCCAATCAAAGTCTTGAGTCTATATAGCTCTCTCTCTCATACCAAACTGAGCTTCCTTGGTACAACTAGCAGTTACCTCTCGAAAAGTAAAATACAGACAGAAATAAAACTAAAGAGTGGGCTATCAAACAAGTTCCGCAAAGTGGACACGAGGCGGATGATTGAAATCGAATATAGTATATACGCCTTGCAAGAAGACGTCCCCGATGATCACAAAACCTACCAACGCGAGTGAGTCTCAATTTGCGGTAACACACATCGAAAATAACATACCATCAAAGTCGAACGCACCGATGCCAGCGATGCAATCTGTCGATCCAGTTTCGATAGGACCGAGGTTCCATGCGTGTTGAGGCACCCGAAACTCTCTCTCTCCAAATTTCACTGCTGGTGTCCATAAATCGATGGAAGCGCATGGAACTGCAGCACGTCAAATGAAGTATTCTAAGTTGACATAGAGACGCGACGCACTCGTATACAAGCCGCCCTGTGTAGATTTTGCACCGGGGATGCCTGAATAGTAGCTATTTGCGACGGTGCTTGGCATAAGAATAAGCGTGGTGCCGGTATCGATGATTGCAGGTTGACCGGTGGTCCCTGAGACTATGTGGTCGGGACGACTGATCCATCCCAACAAAACTTGCCAATAGCCTTCCTCCGTCACGTCGACGGACACAAGCGTGTCGTTCTTGAATGCAGTATAGTTCGCGTCACCAATGATCATATGGCTTTCGCCGGGGGTGGTGGAGAGCTTGAAGCTGAAGAAAGGTTCAGGCAACTGACCGCTTTCGTTCAAGTTCTGCATCAGTGTTCGAACACCCAAGCTCGAGATCTCCGGGAATGCTAAGCCAGAGATACCATCCGCGGGAAAATTATACCCAAAGTCCACTGACGGCAAAATTACAGCACCAAACTCTTGATTCATGACCTAGTGAGTTAGGTCAGTCATCATCCGAATACCAACGAGTAAGATCTACCGTGTATCCACCCGCTCCAACTGTATCTACATACCTGAGTCCAGCGGCTGCTCCTGACCCATATACAAAGGATGCAGCCAAAGGAAAGGTGGGACCCCGAGAAGTGCTTGACTTGAGAGGATTGTACGTGCGATGCCCGTAACAACCAAGAGGGCAGCCTATGGCGGTCACCCCTAATGAAAAAGATAAACTCAACCCTGCTTGTTTAACATGCAGGATACTCACATAGGTCAGAGCTACCTGTGTCAGGATCCACTGTCCAAAAAACGAGACAATTAGGATGAAGATCCAGACACGATGGGTGATGTTTTACCTCTGAAATTTTGAGGCGGCGTTCCGATCGTGATGTTACCATACCACAAATTTGCCTGATCATTGTAAAGAGCAACGGTTCCATTACTTGCGCGTTTTGATGGACTGGTCGAGGAGGATCTCGACAGCGTGTCAAGTGGATGGCGCGAACCTGTATTCCGCTCGTATGCCGCAAAGGTATTAGTATACTTCCTGAACGGTATCCCGGAAGTTGAGCGAGGCGAATAGCGAGGGAACAAAGAACACACTCGTGAGTGTAGCTGATGAGCTGCGCAACTTTTTGGGCACCCAGGAACCGTTCGCCCGTGTCCGATTGGACCGACATGGGATGCACCGAGTCGAGTGAGCGGCGCTGCAAAGGGATCCGCAGAGCTCGGTTTGAGATGCCAGCAGGCATCGCACGCGCAAGCATTGCAAGTGAAAGGACGGTCCAGAGACGTGGTGTGCACTTCATCTTGAGGATGGATAATGATGGGTTGAACGTACTTGGGGGAGCAAGACGACGCGGTTTATATGCCTGGTGAATGGGTATGAGGCTGACAGACACCGCCGCCTTGGCGGCTGGCGGGATAGAAAGAGGCTGGCTTTCGAGTATTCCTAAAATGTCATTTTATAACCTCGGTGGTTTGGCACGGACTCCGAGTGACTGCCGGCGAGAATCGTCGCATCGGTTCATGATAGTAAGCGAGCAAATCTCGAGAATACAAGCCTGACCATGCAGTTCCGGAGCTGTCGCGAAATGAGATAACAACTCCAGTCCATAGCACTGGAAATAACCCACTCGACACGACGCATGGGGCCAACGTGCGAGTTCAAAGTACTTTGTCACTGATGGTCAAACAACTGGGAGGCATAGAGGTTTGAACATGAAGATCATCGTGGGAACTAGCAATTTTGTTTCGTTTGCAGACTTCACCACAGGGATCCTGGCACGGATCACGCAAAGATTCAGACCCAATGTCCAGTTGAGCTATTGCAGGCGAGTACGTCCTAACATGCGGGTGTTGCCTCTGAATTTCCTACTAAGCAGAGAAGGTACCCAAGTTTGTTATGGATTTCCAGACTGTACATCATTCGTTGACTATTTCCCCCGACGTTACTGTTTTTGTCCCCGTAGCTTATCTGCAAGTTGCCCTAAGGATTCTGCCTTGCTAGGATCTCGGGGGCAAGTTACGCGCTCCACTGCTGAGGCCCGAGGGTGTTTATGTGATAAAGGGTCGCATGTTCGTTTGAGCCCCATAGCTTCGTCATTCCATTTCGCTTCTCAACAGCCTCGTGGGACATCTACCCATATATACGGGCACTTAAACTCACGTCTGCGTGGGCTGGACCATTCCCATTCGCGATGCCGGTAATGTTTGTGGTATCTGCGTCATTGCCCCTTCTCGCGAATCCACAGAACGTGGTTAGCCAAGCCTGTAACCACTCGTTAGTGCCTGTTCGAGGCTTCGAGTGGATTTGCTTCCTGCGCCAGGCCGGTGTAACCGGCAATCGGATGTTGGTTCCGTGGAAGCCGTTTATACCTCGGGTTGCAAGACTAACGTCCTTCCTAATACTCGGAAAACTTACCTGCCCAACTTTACCTTCAAAGAAACATTATCCTCGATCC
>JBBPKW010000141.1:0-28660 GCA_038089475.1 Boletus aff. vermiculosoides | reverse complement strand
ACAGAGGATATAAGAGGAAACGCATAACCTATAATGAGAAGGCTATGTAGGAGGAAGTGTCCGTGAGTCGGAAATGAATAACAAATGGTGAGCATATGAAATGGAAGAACCCGAAGGCGGTTCATGGGACAGTCCGGGCGAGGCGGTGTGCGGAAAGATCCGGGGGTGGTATCCAGGAGTGGTCGTGGAGGTAGGGGCGAGGTTATCCCTCGAAGAGGGTTTCGTCGAGGAGGTCGGCCCACGTGGAGTCGGGGATGTCTAAGTCGAGGAGGTTGTTGAAGATCTCCTCGAAGAGGGGGAGTCCCGGGTGGTCCAAGTGGAGAGTCGGTGAATCATAAGGAGGAGGAGAAAAACTAAGCGGATCCTCATCAGCACTCGTAACAGGTTCTGTCAAGTGGTCAACAACATACCCCCCAAACAGTTCACTTTCATCATCTGCCCAATGCTCACAGCCATTACCCCAGAAGAATGCCAAACCTACCTATCCAACTCCATTATCTTACCCAATCCTCCCATCTATCCCAGTAACCTCTTCTCTGGAAACTGTCCTGACCCCTCTCCTCGAAGACCTGGTGAACCCGACTCTCCTCCTCCTACCAGAGTCCCTTCCCCTGGTCCACCCAGACCACCTACCCTGTTCTCACCCACTGACAATATGGGTCAAGAGGAACCGAGTGCCCCAGAAAATCACTTCCCTGCCCCTACCAACACTCAACAGATCCTTTGTGACATCGTCAACTCAGTGGCCCAGATGCAAATTCAATTCCCCACTCTTGGACCAGGAGAATTACGCAACCCTCCTTAAATCTCAGCCGCAATTAGTGTGGGGCAAGGAAGAAGGGGGAGACAAGCAAATTGGATATGCTTTATCTGTGAAAGCACTGAACATTTACGATGCAAATGCCCTTGTCACATTCCTGACCGCAGCCCATCCTCTCCTTTCTCAGACATGGACCCTTGGGACTATAAAGTGAACAAGGGAGATCAATTGGACCCCAACCAGGACTAGATGGATGGGGACCATCCATCATAAGGAGGGGGCTAATGTTACAAATTCAGTTCATTCTGACCCCTATTGTCTTGTCCTGCATCCTTGTTCCCCCTTAAACATGTGTCCTTCTTCCTGTTTCCTGTTTGACTCATACTCATTCAACTTCTTCCAAGCCTCTGACTCCTTTCTTGACTACCCATTCTAATTGGATCATGGACCTCATTTCCTTCTCCTCTCTGATCAGGTCTCTTCCAATCAGATCGTAGTTCCAAGCCTTCATCCAGACCTATTGTTCTCTTCTTTAGTTCCTTGCCTTTGTTTGTCTCTTTTAGAAATGTTTCTTCATATAAAAACCCTATTGATGTAGTAGGAATAGCTAAGCTAGTTCTGTGCAATCAAGCATATCTTCTGGTGTTCAAGTCATCATTCTACTTCTGAGTGAACACTCTATTTTTCTTGGGATAAACCTCCTATAAGTGTTACGCTGAATGATCTTCCACAAGGTCATTTACTGAGAGGGCCCTCCTATAGAGAAGTCGTTCTCCAGGAAGGTACTAGCATTCACTCAGAAGCAGAATAAAGACTTGAACACCAGAAGATACGCTTGATTGCATAGAACTAGCTTGACTATTCCTACTATATAAATGAGGTTTTTATATGAGAGATGGTTTTTAAAAGAGACAAACAAAGAGGCCCATCAAAAGGGAAGAACAATGGATCAAGATGAAGGTTAGGAACTATGATCTGATCAGAGAGAGTCCAATCAAAGAGGAGAAAGAAACAAGGTCCATGATCCAATGGAGATGGGTAGTCAAGGATTGAGTCAAAGAATAAAAGAAGTAAGGTGGCAGTCAGTCATGACAATGGTCAGTCATGAAATGTAAGAGAATTGGTAATGAAGTGGAAGAAATTGTAACAATAAGAGAAGTATCATCAAAACCCTCTAGGCAACTTCGTAGAAGATCACTCACATAACAAAGAGCGTACCCATAAAGTCCTTCAACACTTCTGTGAACAACACCTATATTTACAATCAAAAAAGTGTTCATTTGATCAGGAAGAGGTCAAATACCTAGGACTCCACATATCAAAAGACTGCATCCACATGGACAACTCAAAACTCACTGCCATTGCAAAATGGGAGTCTTCTAAAGATATTAAGGCAGTCTGCTCCTTTATCAGATTCTGCAACTTCTACTGGAAATTCATCCCCACATTCTCTGACATCACCCAACCTTTGCTACTTTTGACATGAAAAAACACCCCCTGGTAATGGGGGGACAACAAGCAACGCACCTTCTGAACTCTCAAAAACACCTTCTTGAAACAACCAGTTCTTCGCACCCCAGACACCAAATGCTCCTTCTTTGTCATGACAGATGCCTCTCTGATGGTGGCAGGGGGTGTGCTCATATAGAAGGATGGAAATGGGGACCTCCACCCCTGCGCTTACTTCTCTAAAACCTTCTCTGCCCCTGAATGAAATTATAACATCTACAACTGAGAACTCCTGGCAGTCATACTCTCTCTGCAGGAATGGTGACACTACCTTAGGGGGACAACCCACCATGTCCACATACTCACCAACCACAAGAATCTCACCTACTTTTGCAAACCATGCAAATTGACATGTCAGCACACCCAATGGCAGATGTTCCTACAAGACTATGACCTGTCTTTCAAACACCTTCCCAGGACCGAAACAACCCCTGCTGATGCTCTGTCATGAAAAGACCATCTCGCAATTTGTGACAATAACCTCACTCTCCAACTCCTACCTGACGACATCTTTGCTAGATCTCTGGATGCCACAATAACCTCCAAAATCTCCACTTCCACTGCCGATGATCCACTCATTGCTGATACACTAACCACCTTGCATAAAGGATCTTCTCTCCTTCCTCATGCCAAGACCACTGACTGGGCATATGATAGTTCACACCTCACCTTTCAGGGTCACACCTACATTTCCGAAGACTGTCAACACCCCCTCATATCCTCTATCCACCATTCACACCATGGAGGTCATGCCAGAGCAGCTTGCACTCTTGCCCTACTTTCCTGAGACTACTGGTGGCCTGGCATGTCTACCTTTGTCTGCCATTACGTTGCGGGTTGTGTAACCTGCCAACAGAATAAAGTAAACACTTATCCCACACATCCCCCCATCACCCCCATTCCATCCATGGCGAGGCATCCCTTTCAACACTTATCCATGAACCTAATCACTAGCCTTCTCCCTCAAAACAACATCAATTCAGTTCTGGTCGTGGTCAACCACAGGCTGATGAAGGGAGTGGTCTTCATCCCCTGTTCAAAATCCATTTCCACTGAAGGAATAGCCAAGCTCTTTTTCACCCACATCTTCTCCCACTTCGGTCTTCACGACAAAGTCATTTCCGACCAAGGCCCCCAATTCAGCTCTGCTTTTGCCTGAGAACTAGGCCACCTTCTTCAATATGATGTAGCCTTGTCCACTGCCTACCACCCCCAGACCGATGGAGAAACTGAGTGGGTAAACCAAGAACTCGAAACCTACTTGCAACTATTCTGCCAAAACAACTCCTCAACCTGGACTGGGGCCCTCCCCCTGGCTGAATTCCACCACAACTCCATGATCCACTTCACCACCAACAACTCCCCCTTCCACCTCATGATGGGATATCACCCCCGCTCCTACCCAAAAATTGGACCTACTTTCATACAGGCAATACAGGACTGCCTTAGAAACCTAGACTTCTTCTGAGATGAGGCATCAGCCTCCCTCGAAAAAGCAAGGAAACTTATGGCAAACTGATCAAAAGGGAGGTTCACACCATTTAAACAAGGGCAGTTTGTATGGCTAGAAGTGACCAACCTTCCACTCAACCTAAACAAGAAACTGGCTCTGAAAAGACACAGCCCCTTTGAAATTAAAAAAGTCATATCAGACCTCGCTTATGAATTGGCTCTTCCAAAACAATGGAAAATCCACCCTGTCTTCCACGCATCTCTTCTATCCCCATTTATCAAAACCAATGAACACAGACCTAATTTCCCCTGTCCTCCACCCAATCTCAAATGTGGGGAAGAAAAATATGAAATTGATCACATTCTAAATTATAAAGGGCACCACCAATCAAGACGGTACCTCACTGCCTGGAAAGGCTATCCACTCTCTAAAGCTACCTGGGAACCGGAAAGAAACTTTGAAAATGCCAAAGAAATCCTGAAGGAATATAAAAAGACCCACCACCTCAACTAAACAAACCCTCATGCCCCCTTCCTACCTATCTGAAATCCCCAAAGCCCTCAACCTCTCCAAAGAAAATCTAGACTTCCTCTGCTGAAACTTCCTCAAAGGAGAAACTATCACCCCCATCCTCCTGAACAAAACAGTTCATCATTGCTATTGTTATGCTGAATGATCTTCCACAAGGTCGTTTATCAAGAGGGCCCTCCTATAGAGAAGTCATTCTTCAGGAAGGTACTAGCATTCACTCAGAAGTAGAACGAAGACTTGAACACCAGAAGATACACTTGATTGTGTAGAACTAGCTTGACTATTCCTACTACATAAATGAGGTTTTTATATGAGAGATGGTTTTTAAAAGAGACAAACAAAGAGGCCCATCAAAAGGGAAGAACAATGGATCAAGATGAAGGTTAGGAACTATGATCTGATCAGAGAGAGTCCAATCAAAGAGGAGAAAGAAACAAGGTCCATGATCCAATGGAGATGGGTAGTCAAGGATTGAGTCAAAGAATAAAAGAAGTAAGGTGGCAGTCAGTCATGACAATGGTCAGTCACGAAGTGTAAGAGAATTGGTAGTGAAGCGGAAGAAATTGTAACATTAGCCCCCTTGTTAAGATGGATTGTCCTCATCCATCTAGTCCCTGTTGGGGCTGGACTGGTCACTCTCGTTTACCTCATAATCCCAGAGGTCCATGTTGGAGAAGGGAGAGGATGGGCTTCAGTCAGGAATGTGGCAAGGGTATTCTTGTCATAAATGGTTGGAACTTCCACAGATGAAGCATATGTGAGCTGCTTGCCTTCCCCATCTCCCCTGCCCCATGCTGATGGCAGCAGAGATTCATGGGGGGTTTTGTGATTCCCCAGGGCCCAGGGTTGGGGATTGAATTTGCATTTGGGCCACAGAATTGACGATGTTGTGCAGAATTTGTCGGCTATTGGTGGGGGTGGGGAAGTGGTTTTCAGGGGTAGACGATTCCTCTTGGCCCATATTGACAGTGGGTGAGAAGGGGGTAGGTGGTCTAGGAGGACCAGGGGAAGGAACTTGGGTAGGAGGAGGAGAGTCAGGTTTCCCAGATCTTCTAGGAGAGGGATCAGGATGGGTTCTGGAGAAGAGGTTACTGGAATAGATGGGGGGATTGGGCAGGATGACTGAGTTGGACAGATAGGTTCATCGCTCTTCAGGAGTGATGGCATTGAACATGGGGCAGACGACAAAGGCAAATTGTTTGGGAGGTATGTCGTTGACCACTCAGCAGAATCCGGCCATGAAGAGAAGATCCAGGACATTGCCTCATATGGCAAGGAGGGATTTGATGAGGGTGGAATCAAAGGGTTCTGTTCCATATCTAGAGTCATTCTGGAGGAAGAACTGGTAATGGAGGTATACTCTTTGATACATTCTGACCAAGTTGAAAAGGAATTGGGATCCATTTATGGCATAGTGGATGCGGAGGAAGCCATCAAAGGCAGTGGACTGGAGAATAACTGCGAAGGTGACTTTTCTAAGGAAGGGGAAGAGGTGATGAATGTGGACAGGGGGAGTGTCAGGGACAGGGATTTCAAGGGACATTCAGTATAAGTAGTAAAAGAGGCAGTAGTCTAGTTTACAGAAGTAGGAGTGTTGGAATCGATGTTGGGTGGCTTCGTTCAGGAGGGTGGGGGTGATGGTTTTTCCCTTTAGGAAGTGTCAACAGAGGAAATCTAGATTTTCTTTGGAGAGGTCTAAGGCTTTGGGGATGTCAACTAGGTAGGAATGGGTCATGGTTTCTTTCAGTGGAGGTGATGCATGTTTTTATAGTCAGTGAGGATTTCTTGAGCATTGCTGAAGTTTCATTCCGGCTCCCAGGTAGCTTTGAAGATTGGATAGCCTTTCCAGGCAGTGAGGTACTGTCTTGATCGGCAGTTCCCTTTATGGTTTAGGATGAAGTCTATTTCATATTCTTCTTCTCCATGTTCTAGATCCAGTGGAGGTCATGGGAAATTTGGTCTGTGTTCCTCGGTTTCGATAAATGGGGTTAGGAGGGAAGCATGGAAGATAGGGTGGATTTTCCATTGTTTGGAGAGGATTAATTCATATGTGAGGTTGGAAATGACTCTCCTTATTTCAAATGGGCCATGTCTTTTCAGGGCTATTTTCTTGTTTTGGTTGATGGGTAAGTTGGTTGCCTCTAGCCACATGAACTGCTCTTGTTTAAAGGGGATGTATCTTCCTTTTGATCAGGTGGCCATGATTTTTCAAGCCTTTTCAAGAGAGGCGGTGGCTTTGTCATGGAGAGCACAGAGATTGTTGAGGCGGTCCTTTATTGCCTGTATGAATGTGGGCCTGATTTTGGGATAGGAGTGTGGGTGGTATCCCATCATCAGATGGAAGGGGGAATCATTGGTGGCGGAGTGGGTGATGGAGTTGTGATGGAATTTGGCTAGGGGTAGGACATCTGTCCAGGCCATGGGGTTGTTTTGACAGAAGAGGTGTAGGTAAGTTTCCAGTTCTTGGTTTACTCGTTCCGTTTCTCTGTTGGTCTGTGGGTGGTAGGCAATGGAGAGGGCTAGGTCATATTGGAGGAGTCGTGCTAGTTCTCAGGCGAAGGCGGATGACAATTGGGGGCCTCTGTCGGAGATTACTTTATCATGAAGGCCGAAGTGGGGGAAGACAGTGGTAAAGAAAAGCTTGGCTACTCCTTCGGCAGTGATGGTTTTTGAACAGGGGATGAATATCACTCCCTTTGTTAGTCCTTGGTTGACAACAACCAAGACAGAGTCAAGCCCTCCATGGGGGGGGAGGCCCATGATCAGATCCATGGAGAGGTGCTGAAATGGGCGGGTGGCAGATGATTGGATTGGTGTGAGGGGGGGTCATGTGGGATGGGTATTGACCTTGTTTTGTTGGCAAGTGGCACATCCAGCGATGTATCAGCAGATGAAGGTGGACATTTTGGGCCACCAATAGTCCCAGAAAAGGAGTGCAAGGGTGTGCACAGCTCCAGCATGGCCACCATGGTGAGAGTGGTGGATGGAGGAAATCAGGGGGTGTCGACAGTCTTCAGGAATGTAAATGCATTCTTGGAAGGTCAAGTGGGTTCTGTCATAGGCCCAATTGGATTTGTTTGCACGTGGGAGGAGTGAGGATCCCTTGTGTAGGGCTATCAAGGCATCAGTGATGAGGAGGTCCATTGCAGTAGAGGAGGAGATTTTAGAAGTGATAGCCACATCAAGGGATTGGGTGAAGACGTCATCAGGGAGGAGTTGAAGGGCTAGGTTGTTGTTGCAGGTGGCGAAAAGGTCTTTTTGAGAGAGGGTGTTGGCGGAGGCCATTTCTGATCTGGGGAGGTGTCTAAACAATAGGTTATAGTCTTGGAGGAACATTTGCCAACGGGTGTGCTGGTGGGTTAATTTTCATGGCTCCCAGAAGTAGGTGAGATTTTTATGGTTGGTAAGTATGTTGACTTGGTGTGGGGTTCCTCAGAGGTAGTGTCTCCATTCCTGCAGGACAAGTATGACCGCCAAAAGTTCCCTGTCATAGATGTCATAATTTCTTTCAGGGGCGAAGAAGGTTTTTGAAAAGTACGCGCAGGGGTGTAGGTCCCCATTCCCATCCTTTTGAATGAGCACACCTCCTGTGGCAGTCAGAAAGGCATCTGTCATTACATGAAATGGTCATTTGGTGTTGGGGGTGTGGAGGATGGGTTGCCTTAGGAACATTACATGGAATGATCATTTGGTGTTGGGGGTGTGGAGGATGGGTTGCCTTAGGAACGCGTTTTTGAGAGTTCTGAAGGCACGCTGTTCATCATCCCCCCATTTCCAGGGAGCATTCTTGCAGGTTAGGAGAAGTAGGGGTTGGGCAATGTTGGAAAAGGCAGGGATGAATTTCTGGTAGAAATTGCAGAACCCGATGAAGGAACAGACTGCCTTTACATCTTTTGG
The DNA here is from genome assembly GCA_038089475.1 of Boletus aff. vermiculosoides. Classification (NCBI taxonomy): domain Eukaryota; kingdom Fungi; phylum Basidiomycota; class Agaricomycetes; order Boletales; family Boletaceae; genus Boletus; species Boletus aff. vermiculosoides. Next base: position 20,510 of record JBBPKW010000141.1, on the reverse strand, counting down.
GGGCTCCCATTTCTCGATGGCAGCAAGTTTGGAGATATCCATGTGTACCCTGTCTCTTAACACTTGGAGCCCTAGGTATTCGACCTCCCCTTGGTTGAACAAGCATTTTTCAGGGCATAGATATAGGTGTTGTTCTTTGAAACATTGTAGGACTTTGTGAGTTTGTGCTTCATGAGTAAGGGGGTCTGCGGAGTGTATTAATACATCATCCATGTAGATGATCAGCCATCCTTTGGCAATGAAATCTTTGAAGGTATCATCCATGTAGGCTTGAAAGGTGGCAGGGGAGTTGCTCATCCCGAAGAATATTACAGTGGGTTCAAAGAGGCCGAGTGGAGTGGTGAAGGTGGCTTTCTGATGATTCTTGGGTTTGATGAGTATGTTGTTGTATCCCCACTGCACATCGAGTTTGGTGAATATGGATGACCCCTTTAGCTGATTGATGAGGTCAGGGATCCTAGGGAGGGGGTAGGCATTCTTGATAGTATGCTAATTTAGATATTGATAGTCCTGGCATGGGCAAAGTTTCCCATCCTTCTTTTGGATGAAGAAGAATGGAGAGGCCTGGGAGGAGTTGGATGGTTGGATCTTCCCACTGGCCAGGTTTTCTTTGACAAATTTCTTGCATGCTTCTATCTCCTCCAGGTTAAGGGAGTAATTCTTAGCCCTTTTGGGGACAAAACTGGGTAGTAGGATGATTCCATGATCATATGCTCAACTGGGGGGAAGGTCAATGGTGTCTTCTTCGATGAAGATGTCCTTATACTTCCTGTACTGGGGGGAAATTTCCTGTCCAGTTTTGGTGGCTTCCTAGGCAATGGTGGTGGAGATGGTAACCTTTCAGAGAAGGTTGGGGAGATCATCAAAGTGTTCCTTGTAAAGTTTGTGGAGTTTGATGTTTTCATCAGTTCCCAGGAATCAGAGGAGATATTGTTGGGCTAGGGCCTTGGTCCCATTTCTTTTTCTGGGGGTGTTGGTGTGTTCCAAGGTTACTTCCTTTGTTATCCAGTCTATGATTGGGTTCTTTTCCATTAACCAAGTCATTCCTAGGATAATGTTTTGTTGTTTGCTGCTGGCCAATACCAGGAAGTCCCTCTCTTCTTGTTCCTGGTCAATCATTATGGACAGTCAGACTTTAAATTTTATTTGCCCCATTTTGTTAGCAGTTCCATTGGCGTTATATGCATTCCGGGGTTGTTTCAAGGGGATGAGGGGGATTCTATTTCTCTTGGTGAAGCCATAATCGATGAAGCAAGCAGTGGCTCCACAGTCGATCAAAGTGGTGGTTTTTGCAACTTTCAAGCTTCCTGGATTCGAGAGTTCTATGGGGATGAATAATGATTTCTTGTTGTTGGCTAAGGTTACATGTGGAAGCATAGGAGAGCATGTCATTGCCCTGAGTCTCCTATTCAAAAATCCTCTTCTTTGATGTGGTTGATGGTTTCATTTTCTTCGTTTCTTGTTTGGTCGAAGCACTCTTTTAGAGTTTGGAGGACTTCTTCTCTGTTAATTTTCTGTTCTCCAAGCTTCTTTATGTATCCCTCTAGTTCTTCGGCATGGGAGTCTGTTTCCTGGATTTGTTCAGGGGGAGGTGATCTGGGGTTCTTTCCAGTGATGATGGTTTTCCCTTTTGGGGAAATATGATTTCTAGTGTGACATCCGACCTTATGGCAGTGGTAGCAGTGATTTTCTCTGTTGTGTCTTGCTCGTTCTGTTTTGGAGAGTCTAATTACGTCTATGTCCATTGTGTTGGGGTCTCTCCTTGGTCGTCCATCATTCTGGGATGATTGGAACCTTCCCAAGCAGAAGTCATTGAGTCTTTCATATGCCTGGGTGTGAGTGCTGGTGGCTGCAATCCATCCTTTTAGGGTGGCTGGTTCTGTTCTCCTGAGGATGTCGCTAATCAGGTTAAATGGGAGGCCGGCACAAAAGAGGTCACAGATTATGGCTTTATCCGTCATTTTAGTGAGGGAGAGAAGGAGGTTGAATTGGGTGGTGTAGTCTTTTAGAGCTTCAGCGGTTATTCCTTTCATTCATAAGTTCCTTATTCTTTTCAAGCATCAGTTGCTTCATCCTTCGAGGAGAAGGTGTTCTTGAAGTTTTCCTTGGAGGTTTCCCATTTTTTATAGTCTGCATTGGTTTCAAGTTTGTCATAATACCCTTCAGCGAAGGTTTTCCCCTGTCCTTCACTCATCCTGCTTAAGGTGGTGGTGATTATTTCTTTATTGGTCATCTTTGCCTTTTTTATGTTTCTCCATGCTTTCATAGCTTTCAGCCACCAGTTGGCATCCTTGACCTTCCCGGAGAAGTCTTTTGGTAGGCTTTCTTTCCCCATTTCATCATCAGAATCTGAATCATCTTCATCAGTGTCTGGGTCCCAATCTCTTTTTTCAGGCCTGGGTAGATGGATGTCTGGATTAGGAGGAGGGGGATCATGTCAGGATCTGGTGGGGTTAAAACTGGGAGGTGGCTGGGTGGGGGTGTGAGAGGTTTCTCTGCTTGATGTTCTTTCCACTCTTTGTTGCTGCCAACATCTGACATTTGCTTTGTTCCTGGCTTGGGAGTTGGCAAAGTTGAGTTCGCTTGCCCTTTGTTGAGCTCAATAGAATGCCCTGTCCTTAGGAGAGAGGTCCAGGTCTTCTGCAGGGTCATATCTGGATATGTTGGGCAGGCATTTGATAATGCGTGTGTTTCTTGGTTTGGATAAGCTAGTTCTTTTGTTACACTGAATGATCTTCTGCAAGGTCATTTATCAAGAGGGCCCTCCTATAGAGAAGTCATTCTTCAGGAAGGTACTAGCATTCACTCAGAAGTAGAATGAAGACTTGAACACCAGAAGATATGCTTGATTGCATAGAACTAGCTTGACTATTCCTACTACATGAATGGGGTTTTTATATGAGAGACGGTTTCTAAAAGAGACAAACAAAGAGGCCCATCAAAAGGGAAGAACAATGGATTGAGATGAAGATTAGAAACTATGATCTGATTGGAGAGAGTCCAATCAGAGAGGAGAAAGAAACAAGGTCTGTGATCCAATGGAGATGGGTAGTCAAGGATTGAGTCAAAGAATAAAAGAAGTAAGGTGGTGGTCAGTCATGACAATGGTCAGTCATGAAGTGTAAGAGAATTGGTAGTGAAGTAGAAGAAATTGTAACAGCTATCAACATTCATGCTTCTGCAAGTTCAACTACTGCCTTTTTCATTACTCCTACTAAATGTCCCTTGAAATTCCTGTCCCCAACACTCCCCCTGTCTGTGTCCATCATCTTTCCCCCTTTCTATGAAAAGCCACATTTGCCATAGTTCTCCAATCCACTGCCTTCAACAACTTCCTCCAAATCCACAACACTGTCAATGGATCCCAGTTCCTTTTTGGCCTGGTCGGGATGTATAGACAAATATATCTCCACTACCAATTCTTTCTCCAGAATGACTCTAGATATGGGACTGGACCCTTTGACTCAGCCCTCGTCAAATCCCTTCTTGCTATATGTTAAGAGACACACTGGTTTCCCATCCAGCTGACTAGGCTTGATGATTGCTCAAGCTCATTACTATCTGTACGAGACAGGTTGAGACTGATAGAGGTCTTAGGGAGCACCCAGAAGGAAGAGCCAGATAAGCGTAGATTTAGCTGAGGAGCTCTGGAGGTAGAGCTCAAGGTTTATATACATGTGTGAAGCTGTGCTACTATAATCAGTTGTATCTAAATGTGGGGAACAATGGAATAAGAGAACAATCATATGCCTAGAGAGGCAGCGCTGATGATAGTGGAGGCACAGCAGAGTGAAACCTATTGTTAGATATACAGAGAGAGGGCAAGTCAGAGGTAGGCAAGTCATGGGGGAGTTCTATTGTAATACTAAAGTGGAAAGGTCATTGGAATGACAAAAGGGGTCTAGCTTGTAGAGATGTCTTGATTGGGATGAATCCGATGAGGATGGAGGTGGAACAGTCTTCTAGATCCGACAAGGCAGGTTCTTGGGTAGAGTGACTTGTCTGGGGTGGACGTTGGTTCGTCATGACAGAGGTTAGTCTGGTGATCAGTACGGTGATCAGTACGGTGATCAGTCACGGTTGATAGGAGTTTGGACATAGTGGTGAAGTCTTCAAGGTGGACCATTCAACAGAGGTCACCAGTGGTTCTGGTGGGAGTAGTCAGCAGAGCCTAAGGGGAGGAGAACTAGGTGGCTAATGTTATTGGCTCCGCAAGTAGGGCAAGTTTGTAACACTATACAAGGCCATGTCCTGGACCTTCTTTTCACAGCTAGATTCAGCCAAGTGGTCAATAATATCCCCCCAGAACAATTCACCTTCATCATCCGTCCTATGCTCACAGCAGTCACTCCCGACAAGCATAGAACCTACCTGTCCAAATCAGTCATTCTACCCAACCCCCCATTTATCCCAGCAACATCTTTTCTGGAACCTGTCCCAACCTCTCTCCCAGAAGACCTGGGAAACCCAACTCTCCTCCTCCAATCCAAGTTCCTCCCCCTGGTCCTTCTTGACCACCTACCCCATTTTCACCCACTGTCAATATGGGTCAAGAAGAATCAAACCCCACAGAGAACCACTTCCCCACTCCCACCAGTAGCTGCCAGATCCTCTGGGACATTGTCAACTCAGTTGCAAGGATGTGGATACAATCCCCCACCCTTGGATCTGGGGAATCTTCCAATCCCCCTTAGGTTTCCACTGCCATCAGCATGGGTCGAGAAAGACAAGGTAGGCACCCTGCGCACATTTGCTTCATCTGTGGAAGCACTGACCACCTACAACAGGAATGTCCCCACCATGTTCCTGACCAAAGTCTGTCTTTTCCCTTTTCCAATATGGACCCCTGGGACTATGAGGTAAATGAGGGAGATCAATCAGGCCCTGACTGGAACTAGGTGGATGAGGGACCATCCACCATATGACAGGGCTAATGTTACAAGATAGACCTGATCCGGATCAATTCCAGTGACCCCTTCCTTACTCCAGTCTCCGTAACTTCATCATGACCACTTATTTTCTCTCTTACCCATGATATTTCTCTTTTTCTTCTTGCTCGTTTAACTTACTTCATATTTATCAGAATACAGACCTTGTTTCCCCTCTCCTCTCTGATCGGACTCACTCCAATCAGATCATAGTTCCTCCACCCCATCTTGACTCATTATCCTCTCCTTTGGTCAGATTATTGTTCCCTCTTCATGGTAGCCTATTGTTTCCCCTTTTTGTGTTCATTGTCTTGTACAAAAACCCTACCTTGTCATAGAAATAGCTTAAGCTAGTTCTATGCAATTCAGCATATCTTCTGGTGTTGAGTCTCTACAAGTCTTTGTTCTGCTTCTAAAGTGAACACTTGATCCTCCTGAGGGAATACTACCTTGATAGGGGGTCCACCAATCTATCCAGAGAACCAAACACAGCAAAGGAACCTTCGTGGAAGAACACTGGCATAACAAGTAGAGCTCAGGGTTTATATATAGGTGTAAAGCTGTGCTACTATAATGGGAAGTATCCATAAAGAAAGGACAAAGGAACAGAACAATGGGGAAGGCTATGCACAAGGTGTGGAGAGCATAGTGAGGTGAAACCTATTGTCAGATAGATGGGGCAAGAGGTACATCAAAGGAGAACTATTGTAGTACCAAGATGATTAGATGGGGGACAACAATGGGAAGGACATTGGAATCAGGAGAGTCCATGATGATAGGAGTAGAATGGAACAATTGGTGAAGGTCCAATGTCAGAGGACATGGTGATGACTCATGCTAGGTCAGTCCATGGACTTTGGGAGAAGGAGGTTCTCCTTCCAAAGGGGAGGGAAGGTTCTGGTTGGAACTGGATCTGGGCAGCAGCATAGATAGGGATCCAGTCGGAACCAGATCCAGATGATGGTGTTGATAAGGATTGTGGATGTGATGGGGATTTCCGCAGGGTTGGTTTGTTAGGGACTTTTTGGCTAGTTCATTCCGAGCAGTTCAGGTGAAGGGTTGGGTCATGGTAGCAAGACAGCTTAGCGGCATAAGCCATAAGTGGGCAATGTTGTAATATCATCTCTTAGTAGAACTGTTACAATATTGCCCTATCTGCAGCATCAGTCATGTCAGTCATGTTAGTCACCAAAGCTGCTGTGCTGGTACTTCGGAATCACTCCAAAGGAACACCAACCTCAGACCCAGTTTTCCCCACTAGCTGACAATTCCCTTGGCCACTCGGTGTAAAACAAGTAACAAGGTCAAGGACCTTGTAGGGGTTAGGTAGAAGAGGCGAGAACACTCGTCCCAAGGGGTCCTGTAGGAGGGAAGTTAGATAAGAAGGGTTGGCTATGACTGACCACAGGAGAGTAGGGTATCCAGAATAGTCCCAGGTACACAATAATAAGGGAAAACGAAGTCCAAAGTGGATTGAGTAAAATGATGAGCAGTCCAACCTAGGATGAGGGTCAGACAGACGATGATAAGAGCTATCCAGTCAAGGACAAGGACCGGAAACTAGGACAAGGAAGGTAGTTGATCAAGGACGAGGACCAACTACGATGACAATGAGAGGAACCATAGTGAGAAAATTAGAAGTGAACCGAGATGATCATTCAGATCTAGGTACAAACTTTTTATAGTCTGGGCATTCCCAAGACTTTGGTAACTAGGTTACTGGAGAAGCATACAATAAGGATCTAGAGGTGGCAGCAGCTAATTGTAATAGAAGTAAGAAAGGTAGGGAGAAGTAAAAGGAACTACTAAAGAAAAAAAGAAGTAACAAGATGGTGAATTGAAAAGGATACCAGACCGTATATGTAGTATCTGGTCTAACTTGGACTGTGGATAGGTGGTACAGATAGGTGATATCATACCGGTGTAGGAGCCTCTAGCTCTCTACAGTTACATCCCATCCCTTTCCCTTCGTTCAGATGTCCTCCAAGTAATCTCCATCATGTCCTGTGTCCTCTATGTCCAGTCCAAGGTAAGTTGAGTCCTTATTGTTCTATCCAGTACAATATCACCTATCTGTATCACCTATCCATGGTCTGAGTTAGACCGGATACTACGTATACAGTCCAGTACCCTTTTCAATTCACTGTCTTGTTACTTCTTTCTTTCTTTAGTAGTTCCTTTTACTTCTCCCTACCTTCCTTACTTCTATTACAATTAGCTGCTGCCATCTCTAGATCCTTATTGTATGCTTCTCCAGTAACCTAGTTACCAAAGTCTTGGGAATGCCCAGACTATAAAAAGTTTGTACCTGGATCTGAATGATCATCTCAGTTCACTCCTAATTTTCTCACTATGGTTCCTCTCATCATTGTCATCATTAGTCCTCGTCCTTGATCAACTACCTTCCTTGTCCTAGTTTCTGGTCCTTGTCCTTGACTGGATAGCTCTTATCATCATCTATCCGACTCTTGTCCTAGGTCAGACCACTCATCATTTTACTCAATCTGCTTTGGACTTCGTTTTCCCTCATTATTGTGTATCTGGGACTATTCTGGATACTCTACTCTCCTGTGGTCAGTCGTAGCCAACCCTTTTCATCTAACTTCCCTCCTACAGGACCCCTTGGGATGAGTGTTCTCGCCCCTTCTACCTAACCCCTACAAGGTCCTCAACCTTGTTACTTGTTTTACAACTGGAGCCCACTGCGAGGGGGTCTAAAGGGTTGTCAAGAAGGATGCTTTGACCTACACCTCAGCGTCAAGAGCTAGATGAGCTTCTCACTGACTTCCACCAATTGCATGTGTCTGAGGACTCTGAGCTTCTTATTCCGGTGACCCTGGAACAAGCACATCACACCTCATTCAGATCCACAAATCCCCCTTACATCACAGATCCATCTATTACAGACTCCCCCTTCTTTCCTGGTGGACTCATGCACTCCACGCCTCACCAGAACCCTTCCTTGCAAACAAATAGATCCCTCGAGTCAGACTCACTCTCACCTCTAATGCCACTCGATTCCAGATCCCAGGTCACATCTTCCCTTTCCTCCCCATTGTCACAGAAGCTCTCACCACTGTCATCAGTATCGTTTGAACACTCTCCATTGCTGTCGTTAGCTTTTCTCTTCAATAACACTACTGATCCACTTCCTCTTACTCAATCCGCTACCCATCAGCACCCAACTGTCCCATCTTTGTCAACAGTTCCACCTCCACATCGTTGCCTGTACATCCGACACCACTTCCACCACCTACCCAACACAATCCGGTATCACCTATGGCTCATCAACAACTGGTCCTTATGCCTCTCCAAGGCACACCCAACACACCAAAATTTGATGGCAAGATGCCGTCTCAGCTTCCTCGCTACCTTGAAAATATCCAGCTTCTAGGTGACCAAGCAGGACTCAACGATGCTGGCAAGATTAAAGCCACTCTCCATTATGCTGATCTCGACAAAGCCAAAGTCTGGGAGACCCTCCCAGAATCGACTGTGAATCTGGCAGATTGGGATGACTTCATTGCGGCTGTAAAAAGTTGTATCCCGGATGCAAAGGTACTAACCGTTATTATCGAGCTGACATCCAGTACCTTGCAGAGGATTATCAGAAAAAGCAGATGTGTAGCCAGGACAACCTGGGAGAGTATACCAGGAAGTTCACTAAGGTATCCACTATCTTGATTGCTAACAAGAAGCTGTCCGAGATGGAATGTGACATGATTTTCCTAGCTGGGTTTCCATCAACTATCCAGGATCAGATTCGTCACCAGTTGGCTATCATCAAGCTGGACCTCCATCCGGATGATCCCTATCCAATGGAAGATGTTATCAAGGCCATGAAGTTCTTACTCACTGGCTCAGCTCTTCACTCTCCCTACAATCCTACCGACATCCTTCCTCAATTCCAACCACCTTATTAGCCTCACCATACCACCAATACTCCCAACATGCCTGTCCCTAGCTTCAATCTGCCTCTGTCCCTCAAGACAGAATCAAACTTGAATGCTCAGGCCAGACTCCACTGCAAATTCTGTGCAGGTGTCAGTCACTGGACTCAAACTTGTTCCATCTGCCTCGAATACCTTAATACCGGAAAGGTGGTTTGAGGAACTGACGGTAGACTCTATATGCCTGATGGATCTGACATTCCACAAGTACCAGGAGGACACTGTCTCAAGGACACTATTGATCACACCCTTGCCAACCAGTCCAACACCAGATCATCATCACTCACTCTGAGGGATCCACCCCCCCATCTCACTGCCAATATCCTGTCCACTGCATATCCTGATACTCCCACTGTGTTGGACATTGACCCATCCGCCTTCATGGCAACAGTTGCTGAAGAGGATGATGAGGATTCTCCCCTTGTCACCAACCCGGATTTCCAGCCTTACATGGCTCAGGCCTGGGCCAGCTTCCAGGCAGACAAGGCTTCCAAAGAGAAGGGCAAGTGCATCTGGTTTGATGGTGTTGAGGTTCTGCCTCGCAAGAGCACAGATAAGCAGTCTGCCACTGCAGTGGAGGAACTTCTTTCACCAGAGCTCCAGAAGTTGCAAAAGGCTCCATCTTCTTCATCAACTTCAATTCCACTCCCATCTTGAGCCCCAACACCATCTACCCCACAGCACAGGTCAGGAGGTGATGATCCCTCCACCTCTTCATCTTCATTGAGATTTGTGTCCACCTAATCCGGTGGACCTGGTACATTCCCATCACAAGCATCTCAAGCTAACCCATCCACTTCCACTTCACAGTATAGATACTCCTTTCAGCTCGAGGATGAGACTGCACCAAAATGGGTACTTGAGCAGGTGCTGGACAGTAGCATTCCAGTACCTGTGAAGGACTTGTTAGCAGTTGCACCAGAGATCTGGAAGCAGTTTCATGACCTCACAACCCTCAAATGTGTTATGCAGGGTCCTTCGACCCTGACTGTGCAGATTAACAAGCTTGCAGGTCTTGATCCGTCTTCCATTGCCCAAGAATATGGTGACCATATTCTTCAGAACAAGGATGGACTGATCATTTCCCATCACAGCCTTCCTCTTAGGGCCATTGAGGTCATGTTAGGGAGTTCAGGATGCACCATCATGGGTGTTCTGGATTCCGGATCCAAGATCATCACTATGCCCAAGCATGTGTGGGAAGGACTCGGACTACTGGTCCAGTCTGACCACACAATGAAGATGTCATCTGCTAACACTAGTGTTGATACGATGATTAGTGTCCTCGAGAACCTGGTCATTGACCTCAGTGCAGGAGAGGTCATGGTGCAAGTACAGATCTTGGCATGCACCAACTTTGACCTCCTCCTCGGACATCCATTCCATTGTCTTATGAGCACTATGACTAACAACTTTCTGGATGGCTCTCAAACCATCACCCTTCGTGACCCTAACACAGGGAAGCAGTACACCATGCCAACCCACACTTGGTCTGAAGGATGCTCTCATTGCCGAGAGAAGAAACAGTGCAACAGCCATTAGTCCATAGTGGAGATGGGTTTTTAGACATCAATGATCCACCTACCAGTCAGGGAGAGTCTGATATTTCATCTGTCTCATCTGCTTTGATTCCTTTTTCATCGCCTTCTTATCAATATTCTGTTTCAAGTCTTCTCTTTTCTTCTTCATATACTCATCTTCCCCCACTCTCTATTGGACCTATTCCCCCTTCTCCAAACTACCCATTCCTGTCTGCTACTCAGTCCATGTTGACTCCTGACACACTTTCTGCACTCTCTTCTGTTTATTCTTATGATTCCTCTTCACACTCGCTTGCTTACAAGCCAGTTGCTAAAAAGGTTCGTTCAGTGGTGGCTCCTACTGATGAGGAGTTTCACATCACTCAAACCCTTCTGGATGATCCACTCGCCAGATTGAAACCCCTTCCTTCATGTCCTTCTGACTTTATTCCTGGTATCCGTTTCACCCAGGAACATGCTAACAAATTAGATCTCGACCCTGCCAACTGGCTTTGGCCAGAAGAGGCTAAGCTTGTTCATTGGTTAATCCAAGACCACGAAGTGGCTTTCACTTGGATTCCAACCAAGCAAGGTCGTCTCAACAAACACTACTTTCTGCCTGTCAAGATCCCCACCATCTCTCATATGCCATGGGCACTTCATAATATTCCGGTTCCTCTGTCTATGTGGGCAGAAGCTATTCAGATCATCAAGGACCAGATTGCATCTGGTGTTTACGAACCCTCCACAGCTTCTTACCAGTTTTGCTGGTTCTGCGTTGTCAAGCAGGATGGGAAGACACTTCACCTGGTCCATGACTTGCAACCACTCAACAGCATCACTATCCACAACTCCTCCATGCCACCTTTCATTGAGCACTTTGCTGAATCCTTCACCGGATTTGCAGTGTATGGGATGATGGACTTGTTCGCTGGATACAACCAACGACCACTCCATCTGGAATCTTGCAACCTCACCACCTTTAATAGTCTGCTAGGTCCACATCACCTCACAATGGTCCCTATGGGTTATACCAATGTGGTACAAATCTATCAGGCTGACATGTCATTCATCCTGCAAGACAAAATCCCCCACTACACTTATCCATTCATCGACAATCTTCCTGTCAAATCCGTGACCACTCGTTACCAATCACTGGATGGTACCTATGAGACGATTCCAGATAATCCTGGAATTCATCGATTCATTTGGGAACATCTCACTGTGGTGAACTGTATCCTTCAACATCTGCAAAATGTCGGTGCCACAGTATCTGCCAAGAAGTTTGTTCTTGCTACACTGGATGCGACTGTGGTCGGACACAAGTGTATCTTTGAAGGTCGCATTCCTTATGAGGCCAAGGTGCAGAAGATTAGGGATTGGCCCAAGTGCCAGAACCTGACTCATGTCCATGAGTTTCTTGGGATATGCAGCATTCTACATATTTTTATTTGCAATTTTGCTTCTATTGCTCATCCTTTGGTTAACCTAACTTGTAAAGGGGTTCCCTTTGAATGGGGGGAATCTCAACAAGTCGTGATGTAGGGTCTGAAGGATGCAATCTGCAATTCCCCGGCACTCCACCATCTAGACTATGAGTCTGGGTGCGAGGTTATCCTGGCTGTCAACACATCTGTGATCACAGTGAGATACATTCTCTCTCAGGAAGGAGATGATGAAAAGCATTACCCTAACCGCTTCGGTTCTCTTAGCCTAACCGAGGTGGAGAATCGTTATTCCCAGGCCAAGCTCGAGCTTTATGGACTATTCCACACCTTGTGAGCAGTCTGTATATTTGTTTTCAGACTATCCAACTTTATGGTAGAAATGGACACAAAGTACGTCAAGGGGATGATTAACAACCCTGACCTTCAGCCCAATGCAACCATTAATAGGTGGATCATGGGCATTCTCTTATTCAACTTTCGTCTTGTTCACATTCCTGCTATCCACCATACTGGAGTGGATGGCCTTTCTTGTCGACCACCATCTGAGGAGGATCCCCCTGAGGAGGATGACTTTGAGGACTGGCTAGACAGCACTTATTCTTTTTTGATTTCCTTATTGAACAATTGCTTTCCTCTCGCCATTCGCAGTGCTCACCTCTCTAGGCAATCTGCCATTGTCGTTCCCTTCTTTCAAGTACTATCCGCATCACTTTGATCTGATCTGGACTCTTGAGAAGATGATCCAGTGCTTCCTTGCTCTGCAAAGGCCATTGCAAAAGAGGTGCGGATTGCCCAAATCTGTGACTTTCTTGACACTCAACTCCACCCACCTGACCTTTCTGAAGGGGAGTTTACCTCCTTTGTCAATACAGCAACTCAGTTCTTTGTCTTCAATGGATCCCTGTATTGTCAGGAGCCGCATGGTCGCCATCAGTTAGTCATACCAGCTGAACACTGTTACGGACTCATCAGGGAGGCTCATGACAACCTTGGACACAAAGGTGTCCTCTCTGTCCGGACGTGTTTGCTCTTGCACTTCTGGTGGCCTATGTTGGTTGAAGATGTCAAGTGGTATATTCGAACCTGTCATGAGTGTCAAATCCACCAGACCAAGAAGCTGCACATTCCGCCTACCATTCCAATGGTGGGTGGACTGTTTCGGAAGGTTCATATTGACACTATGCTGATGCCACGATCCGGTGGATATCACTACATCGTTCAAGCATGGTGCGCTCTCATAGCATATCCTGAATGGCAAATGCTGCAATCTGAGAATGCATCTGCTATTGCAGCTTTCATTTTCGAAGAAATTCTCTGTCATTGGGGAGCTGTATCTGAGCTCGTGACTGACAATGGATCTGCTTTTGTGCAGGCCCTAGATATCCTGGTGAACCGGTATGGCATCCGCCATATTCAGATCTCCCCCTACAATTCACAGGCAAATGGCATGGTTGAACAGCATCACTACAATGTCCAGGAGGCCATTGTCAAAAGTACCCTGGGAGGAGAGGTTCGCTGGCCTTCAACAGCTCACTCCGTTTTCTGGGCAGAGTGAGTTATGATCCTGAAATTGACCGGTTTCTCGCCATACTTTATGGTACATGGCATCAAACCACTTTTTCCTTTTGATCTATCCAAAGCCACATTCTTAGTTCCTGCACTTACATTTGATGATGTTTCTAGATCTGCCCTGATTGCTTGGCAAGCTCACCAGCTCCAAAAGTGTCGGGAAGATATAGATGCTATCAAGGAACACGTACTCTTGTCTCAGTTTGCGTCAATCAAGTAGTTTGAGGCACATTTCAAGAATCGGATATGCAACTACGACTTCCAACATGGCGACCTTGTCTTAGTCCGGAACTCCTGGGTTGAGAAAGAGTTGAACCAGAAAACGAAGCCACGCTATCTTGGTCCAATGGTAGTCCTTCGCAGGACTACTGGAGGATCATACTTGCTAGCTGAGTTGGATGGCACCGTCTCAAGACTTTGGTATGCAGCCTTTTGGTTGTTATCCTACCATCTGCACAAGAAGATCTCCATTCCGGTTACTGATTTGACTGGATTGGACAATCAAGACCTAGACAAATACGACGCCAAGGAAGATATGGAACATGATGATGGTGATGACATCATGGACTAGTCTCCTTCAATATCCACACCACTTTGCTATCTGGCACTATATCTGCTACATATCTGTTTCACCCCAGGTTTAGTCTGGTGTCTCTTTTTCTATCCCAGGTTTCAACCAGAGGATCTAAAGAAATATGATGTTGCCTAAGGATGACAGACAATTACATGATAGACTCAAACATCTTCATCTTCTCTTGTTCTCATATTCTCAGACTACCAAAAACAAAAACAAAGTCTTTCCCCTCTTCTTTCTATGTCTCAACGAACTTACTACTTAGATTATATGCTTCGAATGCGCAAGGAGACTGCGCTCATTTGTCTGCTTTCATTCTTCTTGGCCCAGTGTAATCTGGCATCCACTTTTTGGGATCAGCGTAGGAATAGATGCAAGAAGACAATTGATGAAGATAAGTTGAGCGGAACTCACACCTGGTCTTTTCTTATCATTCACTTTGATTGATCTTATGTTTCAATACTTACTTGTTGTTTTTTCTGATCACTCAGGCTACCTGGATTGGACACAGATTGGACACAGATCAGACATGATCGGATTGCTACATAATGGTACAATGATACAAAGAGGACTACCTACTACATGACAGACACCCCTCCCTACATCATCCCCAACACAGCCTTGATTGAGTTGAGCTTGCTCATCTGCCCAGCAACTTGAACCTCCAAGTCCGCCATCACCGCCTCTGCAGCCTTGACATGGGACTGCATATACCAAATCTTGCCCTTGAGCCGTTTGACAGCACATATCCCAGTGTCAAGGACTGGTTTTGCAATAGGGGACATGGAAATCCCTCTGATGATAGGGTACTCTGGTATCCCTTCATCATTGTCATTGTTGTCAAGGACGATTGGATCGCTGGCTGGGGACAGATGCTGTGCGTGACTATGCATCAGACAAGCTAAGTAGCAAGTTAGATCAGTATAGGATTGATGAGTCAATTCATGCACCTGGGGCCTTGCCTTTCTTATCCACCACTGCCTGTACCTTTTCTGCCTTCTTCTGCCCTTTTCCATGTCCGAGCGACTTGTCACACTTCACCTTCAGTTGCATGCATCACATGCACGTATGGTCTTCAACCCCTTTGCACACCTTCTTGCTCTGGGTGCAGGCACCGCACAGCACCTTGTGCATTACCACTTGCAGACCGGTTGCCATCTTCTTGGTCAGATGGACCTCCTCCATCTCATCCTTGTCCTCCTTGTCCTCCTCATCTTCATCCTGAACATCTCGCCATCGCTGTCACATATGTCAGTAAACTCCTTTCAAATCAATTCATGACTTACTTTTCCCTGGGCAGTCATCCTGGAAACAGATGGTCCAGGCGCATTGAGGTCCAAAGATGAGGGAGCTTGATGAACCTCCGATGGCTGCTGCTTTTCTCAGACACAGGACTCACGCTCACACTTGCATTCCCCCTGTTCTCATGCTTCTCGTTCTCACTCCTTGCATTGGTGATGTCGATCCACTGCCTCTGCCTTCCACTTGCTGGCGATCAGGTTTGCCTTTTGCATCTTTTCCATGGTCCTGCTGTCCAGGAGTGCCTCAATCCCACACTCCCTTGCCTTTAGCAGGCAGGTGTGGGTGTGAGCCTGGCAAGTTGGATTAGTCAAGGAACCAATCAAATGATAATGGGTATGCACCAGGCACCGATCCCATTCGACCACCCACATCTCTTGTTCTTCTTGCAACTTCTCCTTGTCATTCAGCATCGTCATTGCAGTGTCGAAAATGAGCTTGTTGGCAGATCGTAATTGCTTGCGCAAAATCTCTTGCAGACTGTCAGTGGCAGTGGGTGTAGTGAATGCAAGGAGTTCATTGAAACTGGACATGGCAGGTAATAAAGAAGCAGGAGATGGCAGATGTGGTTGAAGAACGACGAAGAAGGTTTAGCCAATGACTAACAATTTTATATGGATCTTGCCATTGTTCTAGCTGATGTGGACCCTCCCATGATCACATGGTCTGACTGGGGACAGTCAGTATCAAAGACTCCCTTGAATGTAGGAGCCTCTAGCTCTCTACAGTTATATCCCATCCCTTTCTCTTCGTTCAGATGTCCTCCAAGTAATCTCCATTGTGTCCCGTGTCCTCTATGTCCAGTCTGAGGTAAGTTGAGTCCTTATTGTTCTATCTGGTACAATATCACCTATTTGTACCACCTATATGTGGTCCGAGTTAGACTGGATACTACATATATGGTCCAGTACCCTTTTCAATTTGCTGTCTTGTTACTTCTTTCTTTCTTTAGTAGTTCCTTTTACTTCTCCCTACCTTCCTTACTTCTATTACAATTAGCTGCTGCCACCTCTAGATCCTTATTGTATGCTTCTCCAGTAACCTAGTTACCAAAGTCTTGGGAATGCCCAGACTATAAAAGTTTGTACCTAGATTTGAATGATCATCTCAGTTCACTCCTAATTTTCTCACTATGGTTCCTCTCATCATTGTCGTCATCAGTCCTCGTCCTTGATCAACTACCTTCCTTGTCCTAGTTTCTGGTCCTTGTCCTTGACTGGATAGCTCTTATCATCATCTATCCGACCCTCGTCCTAGGTCAGACTGCTCATCATTTTACTCAATCTGCTTTGGACTTCATTTTCCCTCATCATTGTGTACCTGGGACTATTCCAGATACTCTACTCTCCTGTGGTCAGTCATAGCCAACCCTTTTCATCTAACTTCCCTCCTACAGGACCCCTTGGGACAAGTGTTCTCGCCCCTTCTACCTAACCCCTACAAGGTCCTCAACCTTGTTACTTGTTTTACACCAGATAGAAAAATATGGACTCAACTTACCTTAGACTGGACATAGAGGACACAGGGCACAATGGAGATCACTTGGAGGACGTCTGAATGAAGGGAAAGGGATGGAATGTATGTTACAAACAACTGGTTTTTCTTTCTTCTTTGCTTAGACTTCTTGCTTGCCATATAACTCCTAGACCATGACTGATCACCGTGACTGACCATTTGCCCCTTTTTGTCACATAGTCTCTACCTAACTTGTTTCCCCCTTTCCTACCAGATTTTGGACCTTGTTTTCATCTCCTCTCTGATCAGACTTCTTCCAATCAGATCGTAGTTCCTAGAAACCATTGTTCTCTTCTTCCGTCCAGCTTGTTTTGTTCCCTTTATTTGGTAACCACCTTAGTATAAGAGGGCCCCACTTGTGTAGCAGAAGCACCCAAGCTAGTTCTATGCAATACAAGCATATCTTCTGGTGTTCCACAAAGTTCTCATTCTATTTTAGAGTGAACACTATTCTTCTTGGAGAAAGACAACTTCTCTATAGGAAGAGTCTCTAGCAAACGACTTCATGGAAGATTGTTTAGTGTAACAAAAGAACTAGCTTTTTCAAAAAAAAGAAATATGCATGCCTTATCAAAAGCCTGCCCAACATATCCCGATATGACCCAGCTGAAGACCCCAACCTCTCCCCCAAGGACAGGGCCTTTTACTGCACCCAACAAAGAGCAACTGAACTAAACTTCGCCAACTTCCAGGCAAGAGATGAAGCAAATGTTTGTCATTGGCAGCAACAACAATCAAAGAGGACCTCCAGAGAAACTTCATACACCCCCACCCAACCTCTTCCCAGTTTCAACCCCACTAGACCTCGATCTGAACCCCCACCTCCCAATCCAGACATCCATCTCCCCAGACTGGGAGAATGAGACTGGGACCCAGACACTAATGAAGAAGACTCTGACTCTGATGACAAAATGGGAAAAGAAAGCCTTCTGAAAGATTTCTCCAGCAAGATAGAAGATGCCAATTGGTGGCTAAAGGTGATGAAAGCATGGAGAAACATCAAAAAGGCAAAAATGACAGATGAAGAAATAATCACCACCACACTAAGCAGGATGAGCAAAGGACAAGGAAAAACCTTCGCGGAAGGATACTACAACAAACTAGAAACCAATGCCGACTACAAGAAATGGGAGACCTTCGAAGAAAACTTTAAGAATGCCTTCTCCTCGAAAGACAAAGCCACTGATGCCTGAAGGAGAATCAGGAATCTACGAATGAAAGGAATCTCAGCAGAAGCCCTGAAAGACTACTCAACTCAGTTCAACCTCCTTCTCTCTCTCACCAAGATGACAGATGAAGTGATGATCTGTGATCTCTTCTGTGCCAGGCTCCCCTTCAATCTGATCAGTGACATCCTCAGGGGAACGGAACCAACCACTCTGAAGGGGTGGATTGCAGCAGCAAGTACCCACACCCAAGCATATGAAAGGCTCAATGATTTCTGCTTAGGAAGGTTCCAGTCCTCCCGAAGCAATGGAAGAGCGAGAAGGGACCCAAATGCCATGGACGTAGATGTAATTAGGCTTTCGGAAGCCGAAAGAATCAGGCATAACCGAGAGAACCGTTGTTACCGCTGCCATAAGGTTGGGTGCCACACCAGGAACCATTACTCCCTGAAAGGAAGGAACTCTACCCCTGGGAAAGGACCCATGAAACTGACCATCCTGGAACGAATAAGGGAGATCAATTCCCACGCTGAAGAACTGGAGGGATACGTAAAAAGACTGGGGGAACAAAAGATAAACAGAGAAGAAGTCCTCTGGACCCTAAAGGAACATTTTGACCAAAACAGCGGTGAGGAAAAAGAGACCATCAACCACATCAAAGAAGAGGATTTTTAAACAGGAGACTCAGAGCAACAATGAGCTCTCCTATGCTTCCCCATGTAACTCTACCAAATGATGAAAAATCTTTATTCATCCCCTTAGAGTTTTCAAATCCTGGAAGCCCAAAAGTTGCAAAGACCACCACCCTGATCAACTGTGGGGCAATGGCATGTTTCATCGATTACACCTTCACAAAAAGGAACAAGATCCCATTCATTCTGTTAAAACAACCGCGAAATGTGTATAACACAGACGGAACCACTAATAAAATGGGACAAATAAAGTTCAGAGTCAGATTATCAATAATGATCAATCAGGAACAAGAAGAAAGGGATTTCCTGGTGCTAGCTAGTGGGAAGCAACAGAATATCATTCTAGGAATGACTTGGTTAACGGAGAAAAACCCAGTCATCAATTGGGTAACTGTTACGCTTGTGTGTAACAATGGTACACGAAGTGTACGGCCCTTACTAACCAGCGCTCTTATAGGCTAGTTCCCTTGAGTAAGGTATATCCTGGTGATAGGATAGTGAAGAGGGTTAGGACAAGGAGTCCTAATGCTATTGTAGTCGGAGGAGGAGGGGATCTCCTGGAGTAACCTCTGTGGGGTTGAAGTCGACGAGACCTTCCTGTCCTGGGTCTAAGACCGGAGAAGAGTAGGAGGGTGACCCTACGCTTTGACATTGGTAACCAAGAGGCTCTTCAGCAAAGAGCAAAGAGGGGAGGGCAGCAAGGAGACAAGCGAGAGGAGATCGCAAGGAACCAGATCTATAGGCACCAGATTATACCAGTAAGGGATACACTCTATGGTGTAGATCAAAGTTAAGAAGAAAGAGGCGTTGGAGCAGAGCCCCAACTTATATACCCCAGCCATAAGGGCTTTAGGGCAGGTAATGGTCCGTGCACAGCCAATTAAGAAAATGCTAAGTATGGTAAGGATATAACCGGATTAGGTAGGCCGGTACCTGTCTGCTGAGCACAAAGCCAGGAAAGGAAGGGACCGTGTCTCGTGGGAAGGTATAGGACGTGTAGACGCGTCGTGGGAATCATCGTGTCGTGTCGCGATGTGATGGCACGTGATAGGTCAGGGGTGGAGAGCGAGGTGTCGGCTCAACACGAGGGAGGGGCGGTGTTGCCTCAAGGAGGTGAGGCGGTGAGGATCTCGGAAAGGTCCGAGAGAGGGCGATGTCGTCGGGGGAGAGGACGACGGGATGTTCTGGAGGCAGTTCAGGGGGAATGCCGGGGAATATCCAGGAAAGATCCTGGGCAGATCCAGGAAGGGGGGCAGTGTCGTCAAGTAAGGACGACAGGGTGGGAATAGCCTAGGTGAGGGGCGTAGTGCGTCGGGTTGGTAGGATTAAGGAAAAATGATGGGGGTGTTCCATAACCGTAACAGTAACAAAGGAGGTAACCCTGGAATGAACCACTATCCCTAGGAAAAGGGATGGGGCAGAAACCCTAGCACAACGGTACCTCCTTCATTTCCTCAATGCTGATGAAAGTATCAACCTGCAAAAAGCATATAAGAAAAGATTTGACCAACTTCCCGAACACCTGTGAAAGGTAACTATCTCCACCACCATCACTCAGGAAGTGGCCAAAGCAAAGCAAGATATTCCCCCCCAATACCTGGGGTATAAAGACGTGTTCATAGAAGAAGACTCAGCTGGACTTCCTCCCAGCAGAGTGTACAACCACAGAATAGAACTTCTGCCAAGTTTCATTCCAAAACAAGCCAAAAACTATTCCCTGAACCTGGAAGAGACTGAGGCCTGTAAGAAATTCATCAAAGAAAATTTGGCAAATGGGAAAATACAACTGTCCAACTCCCCCCAAGCCTCCCTGTTCTTTTTCATCCAGAAGAAGGATGAGAAGCTTTGC
>JBBPKW010000140.1:0-28835 GCA_038089475.1 Boletus aff. vermiculosoides | reverse complement strand
CTCATAGAAAATGTTCTAAAGCGAGTACACGTCGAATGTTGCAACAGTACAGTGTGCGTAAAACAGACCATGAGGGAATGTGAGCGGTGCGCGGGTTGTAGCGCATTCACACATCATGCATCAATGATGTCACCACATGGTGTCGTTCTGAACGTGGTACCGATTTACAGTGTAAGGACGGTCCGACTTCAAAGCTTCACATCTTCTTCGGAATAGTAGAGAATCACAGTCCGAATCACTTGTGACATCTGAATCCATGAATAACTACGCTATTATGAGTAGATTGGCTCAATGTGCTTTCACACAATTGTCACCATTGTTATGATATTACCCACTTATGGCTTGTGTCACTAAGCCATCTTGCTACCATGGCCAAGGCTCCCCTTCGGAACAACTTGGAACAAACTGCAACCCTCCATGAAAAGTCCCCTAGATGTCCCAACCCTGACAGAACCCCTATGACACCCATATCCACCACTGCTACTTCCAATCAGATCTGGTTCCGATTGGAACCCCTTCCTCCCCTCCTGAGAAGATCTCCCCTGCCAACATTCACAGACTAACCTAGCATACGAGTCATCACTATGTCCTCTAACATTGGAGCCCTCCATTACCCCAATGTTCATCTCCTATCATCACAGATCCTCCTCATTCCTACCATCATTCTCCATCCACCCATCTTGATACTACAAAGACCCTCCCCTTAGCTTAGCTTACTCCATCAGTCTAACAATGGGTTTCACTTCACCATGTCTCCATACCTCAAGTACTGCCTCAGTCATCATCCCTTCTATTGTCTTCTTCCATTTGTTGGAACTGAAGAGTCCCAACAGCAGAGGGGAACAATGGAAGTGGAGCATCAAATGGGAGATACTCACTCGACTGAAGAAGAGAGTAGTGGCAACAAGGAGATCTGAAGTTCAACTTCTATTGAAGAGGCTCTTGTAGCCTAGACAGAGGGAACAGAAGATGAAGGGAGGAGTATGTGCTAGTATTGCACAATAGGTTGGAACTCCAGTTTGTTACTAGAAGTGGGGAATAAGTCCCTGTACTTATAGGTAAATAGAATAAGGTTAAAGTGGAGATTGAATCTCCATATGGTCATGCCCTATGACCTGAAGATAAGAGGGCTAAATGCTAGTGATGGAATCTATTGTAATGATAGACTATATTTTCAAAACTTTTACTGTACACTATACAAACACTTTACTTTTCTTTCACCTTTTGACGCATTGCACATGACTGTGGGAAAGTCACATGACCAACAATGACATCATGACACGTGTTATTAATTTCCACTCTTCTCACACGCTGTCATCCCTTATTTTCCCAGCATCAACTTCTTCTTCTCACACACGTCTTCTTTACTTTGATCATTTGTGGTAATTACCATAACCAGCACTTGGTCCATGCTCACTCATTACCAGTATATATACCTGTACATTATATTGTAGCACCCCAGTCTAATCCACTTGTCAATCGTGTCAGCTTGGCTTTGTCCTCACATTGAACCTTTGATTAAGGACTAAGGCTCATTTCCATTTCTTGCCAGTTTGGTGTACTGTGTTGAAGTCTGGCTAGTGGTTGCTTGTTAGAGTGACTCACAACACTTGGATTAGACTCAACACACTACCTGGGCTCTAGGGTCAAGGAGTGCTGACTGGGGCTTCCCTACATTTTCAGCTTCATTACGTCTGCACCTTTAGGACGTGGGACCTGACTCCCAAGCTTTTGTCGTGTTAGTTAGAAACCTTTCTCAGTCCCTCACTTGAGGTGATACCAGCATGAGGGTCGTGTCTCGTTTACGTAGAGCGACTAGGGAACTACTGCCGTTGAGCAGCCCTAGGCTGAGCTTATCTCAAACACTGGTAGTCCTCTGAGTGATCAGAGAGGTAGAGCATCAGTTTTAGTTTTCTTAGTATATGTGTAGTTTTGTTCCTGGTTGCTGCAGTCACCAGAGAATATGTTACCAGAGTTTACAGAGGCGCAGATATTACCTCTGGTCAAAGAAGTATTTCTTACATAGTTTCACTTGCCGAGTCCCCAGAGTGTGGTTGGAAGATACCGCGCAGTAAGGATCTCATTCTTATTCTTGCCGAAGAGGATTGGAAACAAGGATGTCATCCAACAACATAGACATCGACGACTTGGTCTCACGGATTCGAGACCTAAACTTAGAATCCGAAAGGAGTTCAGTGATGAAGAAGATCGCAGATCCAGACAAGTGGGATGGCAATAGGGCAAAATTCAGAGTTTGGTGGATCAAACTCCGCTTATGGGTTTTGGCCCAATCATGGAAAAATGACAAGCTGAGGGCAGTAGCAGTGCTCTCATGATTCAAAAAAAGAGTGGAAGGGTTCACCCAAATAACTCTCGAAAAATATCTGGAAGCAGAAGATGATAAGGAGTATGATCTACAAGGTGCTTCCACAGGGTTGCTCCTAGGAGATAAGGCTTGGCCCACATGGGGTCAACTCCAACAGGAGATTAAGGACTACTTCCAGATTGACATCCTTGCCCACAAGTCATTGAAAAAAATGGAGGTTCTCAAGCAAAATGGTCACCCAATTGACCTGTTTTTACAAAGATTCGAAGTGCTCAGAAGAGAAGCTAATATAGATGACAGCTTTGCAATGGAACTACTGAAAAAGGCGGTAGACTTCCGAATTTACGAAAGGCAGAAGTTAAATGCTCCCGCCTCAGCATTCAATCTCGATGAGCTCGTCACTCGATACAGGAATATAGGATGGGCCTATGAGCAAATGGCAGTCGAAAGAGGACTGCCACCTTGAGGACCTTCGAGACCACCTCCTCGCCTGCAAGGGCAACAATTTTATCCCAGACAGCTGCAAGGGGGCTACCAATACCCACAACCTCTCCGTCTGCCTCCAGGACAACAATATTGTTTCATGCCTACGGGCATCCAACCGGGCTGGGGTGCGCCTATGGACATCTCGGCACATCAAGTGCCACAAAAAGAAACTCACACTTGCTTTGGGTGTTTGCAAGTGGGGCACATCTGGCCAGATTGCTCCAAAAACCCAAACAAACACCGCTTCCCTCCAAGGCACGGCAGCAAGCCATTTGGAACTGGGACACCGGTTCTTATGAGTACCCTCCCGAGCCAACCTATCAGGCTCCAGATTTCCACTTGTGCCCTCTCCCCCAACCACCGACATCTCCCCCCTCCCAATCTTTCCCGCCTTCTATCTCCGCGCAATCTGTGCAATCTTTCATTTCCGCTGAGGCTGAGGCCTTCTACTGAGACAAATTCGAAGTAGAAGCCAAACAAAGGGCAGCTGAGGCTTTAAAAGGACAATGTTCATAGACGATGAGGGTCTTTGTGAACAAATAGACAATCTTTCTTTCTCCCCTGTCGATGCACTTAGTGCCGGCATTTATACCATGACCACAGACACTAGTAGTGAGATTGATCTGGTAGATTGTATGGAGGACGATTTCCCTGTTTGTACTATTGCTTCGATTTTGTCACATAATAAAAATCTTCATTCCGAAAGGGCAACTCCTTGGAGCGTGGTGCCGGAATTAAAATGTAGCGTGCTTGATTCCCTTGTACAACAAGTCAAAAATTCACCTATTTATAAATCCCTCAATGAATCGGTAACTATTGCCCAAAGATCATCCACGCTGAACTTTGGCGGAGAATTCTCCATTAAAACAGTCTTGATGAGGAAACAGGAGGACCAATGGCAGAAATCATCTGTTCAGGCCTTACTGGATTCTGGGGCTTCTCATACTTTCATCGACGAACAATATGTATTATGACACAGCATAAAACAGTATCAAATTGCTAACCCTATTGCAGTAATCAACACAGATGGCTCTAACGGAGCTATCGGCAAAGTCACACACATGGTTAAATTAATCATGGGCATTAATGACCATTTTGAGGTCATAGATGCTTACGTCTCTTGACTTGGATCTCACTGTTTAATTATTGGATACGATTGGTTATACTGTTACAACCCGGACATTGATTGGGTTGCTAAAACTATTGCCTTTCCTAGATGTACAGAATACTGCCAAGTCATTGGCAGTGGACCCTACCCCCCACTTCCTCATTTATGCAGTGAGAAACCTTCTATCCGAATCATCAAAGAAGGGTTAAAAGAAAAGGTGCCAGAAGTCTATCATGACTTCTTAAATGTGTTCTCAGAAAAAGAATCTGAACGCATGCCCAAGCGAAAACCCTGGGATCATGCGATAGACCTTAAGGAAGACTTCGTTCCCAAAAAGGGCAGAGTCATTCCACTTTCGGATGTAGAGATGGAGGAAGTCCGAACCTTCATCGAAAAAGAACTCAAAAAAGGGTATATACGACCATCCAAATCCCCTCAAACTGCACCAGTTTTCTTTATACCAAAAAAGGATGGGAAGAAATGCCTTGTTATGGACTACTGATATTTAAATGAGGGCACTATCAAAAACACCTATCCCTTGCCTCTCATACCCACACTCATTGATCGCCTAAAAGGCGCTGATATGTTCACTTGTCTCGATCTCCGTTGGGGTTACAACAACATGAGAATAAAAGAAGGAGATGAATGGAAAGGTGAATTTGTCACCCCTATTGGTGCCTACGAACCTACCGTTATGTATTTTGATATGACGAACTCTCCATCTATGTTTCAAACTATGATGAACGATATATTTAACGACATGTATGCCATACTAGTTATTTACATTGATGACTGTATGTTATTTACGAAAGGGAGAACACAGGCTGAACACGAGGAGATCGTGAAGGAAGTTCTTCACTGATTGGAGGAGAATGACCTTTATGTGAAACCAGAAAAGTGTCAGTTCTCCAAGGACAAAGTGGACTTTTTAGGAATGGTAGTATCTAAAGAGGGAGTCGAGATGCAGGAAAAGAAGGTAGCAGGAGTTATGGACTGGCCCGTTCCTATGCGTCTCAAAGGACTACAAGGCTTCCTTGGACTCTGCAACTATTACCATAGATTTATTGAAAGCTTTGCAGACATTGCCTGACCCCTGAATGATCTTACCAAAAAAGACATTCCTTTCCACTGGGGTCCCGATCAACAGAAAGCATTTGATATGCTTAAGAACAAATTCAAGACGGCTCCTCTTTTAGCCTATCCGGATCGGGATAAGGAGATGAGAGTAGAAACCAACGCTTCAGACATAGCAACCGGAGCAGTTCTTTCTGTGAAATCGGATGACAGACTTTGGTGACCATGCACCTTCATCTTGCACTCATTCAACTCCGCTGAGTGGAACTACCCTATTTATGATAAAGAACTCTTAGCTGTAATCCGTGCACTAGAAGAGTGGAGGCACTACCTTATTGGTAGAGAAGGTTTCGAGATCTGGACTGATCACAAGAATCTCGAATACTGGAAAAAACCTCAAACTCTCTCAGGACAACAAGCATGTTGGCATGCACTCCTTCAAGAGTTCAACTACGTCTTTATTTATAAACCAGGATCAAGTAACAAACGAGCGGATGCATTATCACGTCGACCAGACCATGGTGACGCGATAAAGGACCATAATGAAAATATTACTGTACTACCAAAACATCTATTTATTAATAACATTTCTCTTTCATCGACATTTATGGAATCATTGAGGCACGAATCATCCAAATTGGGTGTTGATGCTATTCATGACTTCTCTTACATGTTTGATGACTATATTTTCAAAAATACCAAAAACAAAATCTTCGTTCCTGAACCTTTACGTACAGAACTCTTAACTTTATGTCATGATCACCCCATCGCAGGACATTGCGGACATGGACATACTATACATCTCCTTACTTGTTACTTCTCATGGCCAGGAGTCACAAAAGACGTTAAAACCTATGTAGATAGCTGCCAAATGTGCGCCCAAACAAAGGGAACCTCAAAGGCACCGGCAGGAAAACTCCTTCCTTTACCAACACCTACTAGACCCTGGGAAGATCTCTTGGTCAATTTCATTACGGGATTACCTAAATCCCAAACACTCACTGCTATTTGCATCATGGTAGACCGCTTCTCCAAAGAAGTAGTCTTTATATCCTGTTACGATACTGTTTCCTCTTTGGACTTAGCCAAATTATTTAGAGACAACGTGTGGTGCATCCATGGACTTCCCTCGACTATAGTTTCAGATTGAGGCCCACAATTCATTTCAGACTTTACTTGAGAGCTGTGTAAACTTCTCTCCATCTCCCAGAAAATCTCTACTGCTTATCATCCACAAACCAATGGACAAACAGAGCACATCAATAGAGAACTGGAACAGTATCTCCGCTCTTACATGTCAAAGAAGCAGGAACAATGGGCAGATTGGATAAAAACAGCGCAATTCTCCCACAATAACTCTCTTACCACCTCCACCGGTTCCATTCCTTTCACAATCACATGTAACTACACCCCACGCATGGGCTTTGAAGGAAAAGTGACAGGTCCAGGTGCTGAATTTGGGAAAGAATTCGGACGCTCCCATAAAGAAGTAGAAGCAGCTCTTAATCTATCTAAAGAAAGGATGAAGCAGTTTGCCGACAAAAGAAGGTCAGAAGCTCTGGAGTACGTTATTGGCCAGCAAGTCTGGTTATCCACCAATAAATTAAAGCTACCCTATACAGCAAAAAAGCTCACACAGAAATGGATCGGACCATATCAGATCAAAAAGGTCCTTTCTAACGCCGTGGAACTAGTTCTTCCTAACTCTATACACATCCACCCTACCATCAATATTTCTTGCATTAAACCCTACAGAGAAACCCTCCCTGGTCAACCCATACAACAACCAGATGCAATCGAGATAGACGAAGAAGGAGAAGAACAGTTTGAAATAGACTATATCGCAGGTTCATGCTTTGTAAAAAGGAAGCTTCAATATTTGGTGCACTGGAAAGGGTATGACGAAACAGATCGTACATGGGAAACTTCAGATATCATCAATACGGCTCCAGATGCAGTCACTGATTTCCACCATCAAAACCCTTCCGCTCCACATAAACTCCGAGGACTCTCTACTGCGGACTTCCAATCTTTATTTAAACCATATGAAAATCTTACCAAATCGAACTTTCACGGGACTCGTCTGGAATTCGAGTCTTAAAGAGGGAGTAGTGTAATGATAGACTATATTTTCAAAACTTTTACTGTACACTATACAAACACTTTAATTTTCTTTCACCTTTCGATGCATTGCATGTGACCATGGGAAAGTCACATGACCAACAATGACATCATGACACATGTTATTAATTTCCGCTCTTCTCACACACTGTCATTCCTTATTTTCCCAGCATCAACTTCTTCTTCTCACACACGTCTTCTTTACTTTGACCATTTGTGGTAATTACCATAACCAGCACTTGGTCCATGCTCACTCATTACCAGTATATATACCTGTACATTATATTGTAGCACCCCAGTCTAATCCACTTGTCAATCGTGTCAGCTTGGCTTTGTTCTCGCATTGAACCTTTGATTAAGGACTAAGGCTTGTTTTCATTTCTCACCAGTTTGGTGTACTGCATCGAAGTCCAGCTAGTGGTTGCTCGTTAGAGTGACTCACAACACCTATAGTAATTACTAAGGTAATGATGTCATAGATAAGGGAACCCTGAACCCTGGTAATAGGTGATGACATCATGGTCTAGAACCATATGATGTATGTCACTCTAGAACAGTGTAGAGCGGTCTAGATGTTATACTAAAAGCAAAAATGAATAGTGATCAACTCCTGGTGGATGTAATAAATGGAACACCAGAGTTTTGACACCATTGTCCTCTCCTTATGGACATTTCCCCTTACAGTAGCATGGCTTTACACCTGTATATAAACCCCAAGTTCTACCAGAGAACTCCTCAGCTAAATCTATACTTTATTTGGCTCTTCCTTCTGAGTGCTCCCTGAAACCTCTATAACCTTCAACCTGTCTACTAGCAGGTGGTAATGAGCCTAAGGAATCTTGGAGTCTAGATAGTCAGTGGAAAACCAGTGTGTAACAAAAGATTTAGCTCCTTCCAAGCTGGCCAGTCTATGATGCTATTAAGCACTTGTTTGTGCTCACCATAAACAGCTTAGGCAGTACTTTGACCACCCCTCTGGTTACAAAGAGAAAAAATCATGACTCCCCTGGTCGATAGAATCCAAGCCCCACTAGTCTGGAAAGACTGGAAAAACTACCACCCTGCTCCCCTGATCCGAAATGATCTGAAAACTACACCCCCACTCCCTTCTGCCCAGAAAAATGAGAAGACTGTTGTCAACATCCATCTGCAGGTCCAAAATGACTGGAAAATTACCCTGCCCACTATGCCTCTACCAGTGGTCAATAAACCTCCAGCTGTTACACTAGTGTCCTTCTGGATGATTCTGATTGGTTGCGATGATTCCGATGATTCCGACAGTTCTGGTATGGAAGCTTCCTATGGAGGTAGATGACTCCCCCAGGAGAATCTAGTATTCACTTGCAAGTAAAACGAAGACTTTAGATGAGATTTGAAACACCAGAAGATACACAAGATTGCGTAGAACTAGCTTAGAGCTACTTCTATATTACAAGGAGTCTTTTATCTATAATAAGGACAATAGAACCAGAAATGGGGAACAATGGTTATGGAAAGGAATATCAATGATGGAAGGGGAACAGGGAGGTCAAGAAAGGGGAACAATAAGAGAATGAGTCAAAGGATGGCTAGGAGATGTTAATGGGGATTGGGAACTATGATCTGATTGGAAAGTGAGCCAGTCTGATTAGAGAGGAGGGAGGAAATAAGTAGTCCATCCGGAAAGAGCGGAAGAGAAGGTGATGGCAGACAATTTTGTAACAATACTCTTTTTCTATGGTGGGCTGTTCTCAGCTCACATTAGTTGCGATCTGGCCCAGACTGATCACCCTCATTCACTTTGTAGTCCCAGAAGTCAGTGTTGGAAAAAGGTGAAGCAGTGCCTTGATCTGGGACATGTTGAGGGCATTCACACCGAACATGGTCTGGACTTCCACAGATGAAGCAAACTCAATGGGGTCTCCTTCCCCTCCTTCCTTAAGTGACACTCACACCAGTGGAAATTCAAGTGGTGGTGATGGGTTTGCTGGATGTAGAGTCAATCTGCATCCTGGCGATGGAATTGACAATGTCTCATAGGACCCTTTTGCCAGTTGTGGAAGAGGTGAAGTGGTTTTCAGGAGGGTTCTCTTCATTTGTATCCATTGGGACAATGTTACGATCAACCTGGATAAGGGTGAGCGTAGACTCGGTCTCAAGGGACAGTTGTGAAGTTTACTAGTCTCGCGAAGACCAGAGGTCAAATGCCTCAGGTGTCGTCATGTGAGGCCGAAGGTCTAATGCCTGGGGCGTCGTAGAACAGAGTAAGTGCCTACTCAAAAGTAAGGCAGAGACTTAAGGTCAGAGATTGTAGCAGAGGATGAGATTAGCCCAAGTAGGTCTAACTTGGGGTTTACAAAAGAGACTGCAAGGGTTTAAGTACGTCATGAAAGGAGAACGCAAACAAAGGAAAATAGAAGCTCATAGAACATGAACGAAGGATTGGTAATCGTATGCTGACTGATGAGAGAATAATGTAGAATGTGATGGAAAGAGTAGATTAAGTCAGCATAGAAAAGAACGGAAAAGAGAAAGGCATAGGCAGGATTGGAACTAGGCAACTGACAAAGGTAGAAGTAAAGACAACGAGAAAGAGAAGAAAAGAGTAACATGTAATTGGCGACCAATTGTAACATTACCCCCATTGTAGATCTCGAAACACCATTGAGAGTTCCCTTAAAATAAATCCGCGGAAGAGGGACCGGGGGAGCCAGTAATATTCCCCCAGGCAACGTCATCATATGTATCATCTCCATGGTCGATGAGGGAGTGTGAGTGGGGGTTGCGGTGTGGTTGGGTTGTGCACATTCTCGGTTGGGGAATAAAGCGGACACTGTGCTGTGAAGAGAATGAGGACCTGTGTGAGGAACATGACAAGGAGGAAGTGGTGGGGGATGCCAGGGTTCGTCACAAGGGGCACTGAACGAGGGTGTGGCCAGGTGCCCAGATGAGGCAAGTTGGGCATTGATAGCTCCAACATCCAATGCGATAATGTCCGAGCTGGTGGCACTGTTGACATGTTTCGGCGTACCTGGGGTGGGTGGAGGGGAGCGCGAGTGCCCCGTTGGCGCTGGTCCAATAGGCTTCCGTCCATTCCAGGATTCGTTCTTCTTCAGAATTGAGGGGGGATGAGGATGTGGAGGGGGTGTGGATATACTGGGTGGCTTCTCGGATCTCCCTTCTGGCGAGGGCCTGTTCCTCGCAATATCGGTTGAGGTCGGTTAAGAATTCGTCCATGCCCAGCTGGTGCATGGTGACGACAAGGGCTCCTTGCACTTGTTGGTGGATGTTGGCGAGGATGGTGGTGTGGAGGGCACGGTCAGCGGACGTGGAATAAGCGAAGCCTTTCGTTCTGGAGGAACACCTGGTAAAGAGAGTATAGGGGGGAGGCAAGGTCTAGGTGTGCCGAGATAGGTTGGGCAAGGCGGGACTCAGTGATGTGAGAGGTGATCCTCTCAATGACATCAGCATCGGGGAGGTCTTCCCTCATCTGGTGGGTGGCCATAGGTACATTGACTGCAAGGATGGTGCGTGGGATGGGAGAGTTAGGGGCAACAGGGAGTTTGGTGAGAGGGGGCCAGACAGTGTTGGGGTCTTCTGACATGGGGGTAGCGGCACGAGAGGTGTTGTCGACTATAGTAGGGGAGAAAGGGATAGAGGAGATGGAAGAGATGGAGGAGTCCTCCACAGTGGTGAGGGATTGGGAGATAGACGAGACAGATGATACTAAGAGGCGGTCGGAGCAAGGCATGTTTGGTTGTTGGTTTAGGTGAGAGAGGCGATGGGGGAGAAGGTCCTGGGGTGTTGTTTCTTATAGTCAAGGAGGGCGGACTTCACGTGTTTGAGGTTCCGCTCTGGAACCCAGGAGTCTTCTTCAGGAGGGAAGTCTTTCCATCGGATCAGGAATTGATGGGAGGACGGGGTTCTGTGGTGGTGCAAGATATGTTCAATTTCGTATTCTTCTTCCCCTTGGACCAGGTCAGGAGGTGGTTTGGGGAAATTGGGTCCGTGGACAGGGTTTTCGCGATAGGGTGATAAGAGAGAGGTGTGGAATACCAGGTGAATCTTCCAGGTTTTGGGGAGGCGGAGGCAATAGGTGATCGGGGAAAGTACCTCAGTAACAGTAAAGGGGCCTTCTCTCTTTGGGGCAAATTTGGGGTTGGAGACGGATCTTTTGAGGTTTCAGGCTTCGAGCCATACCCTGTCTCCTTTCTTGAATGGGGAGAACCGTCATTGGGTACGTGTGGCCATGGTTTGGCAAGCGAGCTCATGGCAGGTGAGGGCTTCGTCCTGGGATGTGGACAGTCGTTTGATACGTTCTTCGACTGCGGGTAGGGGGGTGTCAGAGATTATAGTTGGTAGGGCTTGGGGTTCATAGCCCATCATGAGGTAGAACAGAGATTGGTTGGTTACAGAGTGGGGTCAGTGGTTGTGGGCGAATTCAGTGTGGGAGATGGAGTCCACCCAGGTGGAGGGGAGGTTGCCGCAGAAGATTCGGAGATAGGTCTCGATCTCTTGGTTGACTCGTTCGGTTTCCCCATCAGATTGGGGGTAATAGGTGGTGGAGAGGGCGAGGTCATAATTCAGGAGTTTTCCAAGTTCTTTTGCGAATTTGGAGGCAAATTGGGGTCCTCAGTCGGAGATTACTTTGTCAAAGAGTCCGAAGCAGAGGTAGACCTTGTGGAAAAAGAGGGCGGCGATTCCTTCGGCGGTGATGGTATCTTTCGTAGGGCAGAGGATTACCCCCTTTGTAAGCCCATGGTCGACCATGACCAATAGGGTATTGAAGCTGTTGGAGAGGGGGAGTCCAGTGATGAGGTCGCAGGAGATTTGTTGGAATGGCTGGGTGCAGGAGGATTTTATTGGTGTGAGGGGGAGTACAGTGGGGTGGGTGTTGGTTTTGTTTTGTTGGCCAGTGGCGCAGCCTTCGACATATTTCCTGACATAGGAGGCAAGGCTGGGCCACCAGAATTCGGAGGCGACGAGTTGGCGGGTCTTTTGGTAGCCAGGGTGTCCAGTGGTTTTGTGGTCATGGCAATGGGTGAGGATGGAGTGGCAGAGGGAGTCGTCTGTGGGGATGTAGACATGTCCTTGGTAGGTGAGGACATTGTTGACTAGTTGCCAGTCAGACAAGTGGGAGGAGTAAGCGGAGGGGATATGTGTGTCCATGGATTGGAGAGCTTGGGTAACGAGGGGGTTGGATTGGAAGGAGTCACAGATGTGTTGGTGGAGGGCGGAGTCGATGAGGTGGACGAAGAGGGAGGGGGAAAGAAGAGTGACATTGGTGTTGTTGGAGTCATCTCGGGGGAGGAGATCGGGGCAGCAGGATAGGGCGTCAGGGCCAGCAAGGAGTTTTCCAGGGACGTGGACCATTTTAAGGTCAAAGTCAGATAGGTCGACAAGCCAGCGGGCTTGTCGTCTATTGAGGGCCTCGGGTTTGTGAAAATAGGTGAGGTTTTTATGGTCCGTGAAAACCTGTACTGGGAAAGGGGAACCATGGAGGTAGTGTTGCCAGGTTTTCAGAGCATGGATGACAGTGAGTAGTTCGCGGTCATAGATGTCATAGTTGCATTCAGCAGGGGTGAAGGATTGGGAGAGGTAGGAGCAGGGGTGCCAGTCCCCATTGGGATCGGTCTGAAGGAGAATCGTGCCGGAGGCGAATTTGGAGGCGTCGGTGGCGATGGCAAAAGGGGCAGAGAGGTCAGGAAGGTGGAGGATGGGTTTGGAGAGGAAGAGGCTTTTGAGGTGTTCGAAGGCAGATTGGCATGATGGGGACCATTCCCAGGGTTGGTTTTTCTTGGTGAGGTTGAGTAGTGGACGTGCTACGTTGGAGTAGTCCAGGATGAAGCAGCGGTAGAAGTTGGCGAAGCCAAGGAAGGACCTGACATCTTTTACCTTGGCGGGAATGGGCCACTTCGCTATTCCATCGAGTTTCACGGGGTCCATGGCGAGTTGTCCGGGTCGGATGATTATCTCAAGGTAGTCGACTTCTTTGGCAGTGAATGTACATTTCTCGAGTTTGAGGTGGAGGTCAAGCTCCATCATGCGTTGGAGGACACGCTTGGTGTGTTCTTCGTGGGTCTTTGGATCGGGAGAGAAGATAAGGAGGTTGTCCATATAGATGACAAGCCATCCTTTGGAGATCATATCACGGAAGGAGTCGTTCATGAAGCATTGAAAGGTCGCCGGGGAGTTGGTAAGTCCAAAGAACATGACGGTGGGTTCAAAGAGTCCTTTGTGGGTGACAAAGGCGGCTTTCCATTGATGCCCTTCCTTGATGTGGACATTGTTGTACCCCCACCTTACATCAAATTTGGTGAAGACGTTGGCTCCGCGTAGTTTGTCCATCAGGTCAGAGATGAGGGGTAGTGGGTAGGCGTCTCAGATGGTGTGTTCGTTGAGGTAGCGGTAGTCCTGACAGGGGCGGAGATCACCGTTCTTTTTCTTCACAAAGAAGAAAGGGGCTGCCTGAGGGGATTTGGAGGGGCGGATCTTCCCGGAGGCAAGGTTTTCCATGAGGAAGGCCTCTGTGGCTTTCTGTTTGTCGGTGGATAGGGGGTAGACTTTCCCGATTTTTGGGGTGAAGAAGTTGTCGAGGTTGATTTTGTGGTTGTAGGGTCTGGAGGGGGGTATGTGGTCTGTGGCCTCTTTAGAGAAGACGGAGGCGAATTGTTGGTACTCGGGGGGTAGCATGGGTTTGGATTTGGTCTTCTCGGCTTCGATGGCCAGTTCAGTGGCAGTGGTGAGTTTGGCGATGATGGGGGAGGTTCGAGGGGCAATCTGACAACTGTCCAGAATGTATCGGAACAGGGCTCTGTTTTCCAGGGCTCGGTTGATAAATTGAGTCTCCATCTCCCTTTCGAGGAAACTTTCCAGGTGGTCATTGGTGACAGAGTTGATGTTGACATGGCGAGGGGGAGGTGGTGTGGGTTTGTAGTAGATCAAGGTGTGTCATTTGGTGTCCACCTTGTGGGAGAGAAGAAGGTCTTTTGACTGGTCGGTGGATTCTTCGATCAGGATGGTCTGTGTGGTCCAATCGATAGTTGGGTTGGCAGTTTTCAGCCAAGGAAGTCCAAGGATCATGTTTTGCTGTCCACAAGCCATGACGTAGAATAGAATGCGGTGGACTAGCCTATTGAGGGCAATGAAGAGGGTGCAGGTGAAAAGACTCAAAGACCACAAGAGTCGACCGAAGTTGATATTCGAGTGAAAGAATGAGAATTCCAAAGATGGGGAATACATGAGATGATACGCTACTTTATATACTATACTAGAATGTGCATGGACCAAGGTACACTACGAGCACGGACCAGTTTAGGGCCGGTCTTTGCTAAATAAGGGAATGTCTATAAAAGGAAATAGTCACGTGATTAAAAGTTTGAGTGTACAAAGGGTAAATCGATGAGGGAAGGTGAAAGGAAATAAGGATGTTTCAAGATGATCGTTTTATTACCCCCTTTTTAATGGTTGAAGTCCCTTTCGACTAAGATTCCGTCGATCGAGGGTTCAGAACCGGGAATGGGAATTTCGAAGAGCAAGTCGGGTAGTTTATTAAGCGAGTGAGCGAATTGTTGGAAGTGTTTGTCATGGAATAAGGTGGTAGACTTAACGCAAAGGTCGCAATCACAGTTGTCCTCTATTTGAGCTCGAATTGCCTGTGGATGTGCCTTATGGAAGTCTTTTATTGCGTCGGGGGCATTCGCGATGTTTTCTTTTGGTTCCCAAGTTTGTTCTTCTCGGGGGTACCCTTTCCACTGAACGAGGTATTCCGTTTTCCCTCTTTTCTTCCTTGAGTCTACTATCTCCTGTACTTCGTACTCCTTATGTTGTTCAATGATAACGGGGGGTGGTGGTTTCGTTTTGGTTTGTGAAGGGAATGTAGGTTGATGGTATGGCGTGAGGAGTGATTCGTTGAACACCGGGTGAATATTTTTCCAGGTTTTTGGTGGCTCTAGCTCGTAGGCTGCTATTCTGACTTTTTCCTTAATTTTGAACGGTCCGTATCTTTTGTCGTCGAATTTTTTTGTGGGTCGGTTCGTTTTGATGTTTTTGGCATCTAGAAGGACTAATTCTCCTTTTTTGTATTTGACGATGGTACAGACGTTCTTATCGTGTGTCTTTTTCATTTGTTCCGCTGCTTTCTCCAGTGATTTCTTGGCTAACTTGTGATGGATTTTCATCTCGTCGACGAAGTCAGTGGCAGATTTGTTTTTTACTTCGGTGGATTGGGTGTGGATGATGGGTTGTTGTCCAAAGTTAAGGATGAATGGAGAAAAGCCGGTTGCGCTGGTTGTTTGGGAATTGTGCGTGAATTCGGCTATTGGCAGCCAATCTGCCCAATCTGTTTGTCGGTGGTTTACGTATATTTGAAGGTACTTTTCTACTTTGCGGTTTATTCTTTCGGTTTGACCGTCAGTTTGGGGGTGGTACGTGGTGGATGGGTTTCCTTCGATTTTTAGTAGCGTGTACAGATCAGTCATGAATGACGACACGAATTGGGGTCCTCTATCCGATATGACCTTTTTTGGTGTCCTGTGGAGTTTGAATACATTGTCTTTGAAGGCTATGGCTACTCCTCGTGAAGTGATGGTGTCGGTGACAGGAATCAAGTGGATCATTTTGGTGAATCTGTCTACTATCACGAGGATTGCATTCTTGCCTTGGGATTGGGGAAGGGGTCCAATTAGGTCTACGGAGATGATTTCCCATGGGGTGGATGGGATTTCATTGGGGTGGAGGGGGGTTTTCGAGGCGGTGTTTCAGGCTTTTACCTTTTGACAGGTGTCACAGCCTTTAACGTAGGCCTCAATGTCTTTTCGGATTGTCGGCCAATAATATTCGCTCATTATGAGGTCTCTGGTTCTTTTTACGCCTGGGTGTCCGGATATGGGATGGTCGTGATTGGCGATGATGATTGACTCTCTGAGTGAAGCGTCATTTGGAATGTAGGTGAGGTTTTTCCATTTGACGAGGCCGTTTTCGGTTGTCCAGTTGGTCTTTTCTTTTTTGAGTCCTTCCCTTGCGAATCTTTCTTGTTTGTATTGTAGTTTTTTGATTCGTTCGAGGATGGATTCGGTGGTTACGGCGTTAGAAAAGAGGGTGTCGGGTAGGAGTACTTTCTGAATGTTGTCGTTTACCCCCTTTTTAAGATCTGGCCTCCTGGACAGAGGATCAGCAGGGTTGGTTTTTCCAGGTCGGTGAGTGATAATGATGTTGTATTCCTGGATAATTTGCTGCCACCTTGCTTGCCGGCGTGATAGATCCTGTGGTTTTCTGAAGAATTCGAGGTTTTTGTGGTTGGTCAAGATTTCCACAGGATGTTTCACGTCGAGCAAGTATTGTCGCCATTCTTTGAGAGCGTGAATGATGGCGAGCATCTCAAGATCTGATGCGTGGTAATTATGTTCCGCATCGTTGAGGGATCTCGAGATGAAAGCGACCGGATGCCATGCACCTTCTCGGCGCTGTGAGAGTACAGCACCTAATCCTACACCTGATGCGTCCATTTCCACCCGGAACGGATCATCTACAGTGGGCATGGCAAGGGCCGGGGCGGAGGTCAAAGTGAGTTTCAGCTGTTCAAAGGCCGATTGACACTTTTCTGACCAGATGAATTCCTTTTTCTCCGATGTGAGCTTGTTAAGGGGGCGGGCTATTTGGGAGAAGTTCTTGACAAATCAACGATAGAAATTGAGGAATCCTAGGAATCCTCGGAGTTGTTTTCTTGTGGAGGGAATGGGCCAGTCGCGGACTGCGTTGACCTTTTTATTATCCATCTTCACTTGTTGTTGCGATACGATCAATCCGAGGAACTCTGTTTCGGTGACTTCGAAATCACATTTGTCGTGTCTAAGATAGAGGTGCGCTTCTCGAAGGATTTGCAACACTTCTTTGACTACTTTTCGGTGTTCCTCGATTGTTTTAGTGAAGATCA
Organism: Boletus aff. vermiculosoides; assembly: GCA_038089475.1. Lineage (NCBI taxonomy): Eukaryota > Fungi > Basidiomycota > Agaricomycetes > Boletales > Boletaceae > Boletus > Boletus aff. vermiculosoides. The sequence continues at coordinate 11,807 of JBBPKW010000140.1, read as the reverse complement.
TTATGTCGTCTATATAGACAACTACAACTCCTCGATTTATCAAATCTCTGAATAGGGAGTTCATCATCGTTTGGAAGGTGGCGGGGGAGTTGGTAAGACCAAAGAACATGACGAGAGGTTCGAAGAGTCCTCTATTGGTTCTGAAGGTGGCTTTCCATTCGTCTCCTTCGGCCATTCACATGTTGTTATAGCCCCATCTGACATCGAATTTGGTGTAGTATTTCGCGGCTTTTAGTTTGTCCATGAGTTTGCTTATTAGAGGAAGTGGATATCGGTTCCTCTTTGTGATTGCGTTTAGTTTTCGATAGTCTTGCACAGGGCGTAGGCGGCCGTCTTTCTTTTTGATGAAGAAGAAGGCCGAGGCGAAGGGAGACTTGGATGGTCGTATGCGTCCGGATTTTAGGTTTTCTTCCAGAAACGCATCCAACTCTTCTTGTTCTCCAGGGTTTAATGGGTAAACTTTGCAGTCTACTTCATGATCTCCTGGTAGAAGTTCGATTGCGTGATCCCAAGGTCGTCGTGGGGGTAGCGCATCGAAACTTTCCTTGGCGAAGACGTCTTTGAATTCGTGTACGTATTCAGGAGCGACTTGTTCAAAGGTTTTCTTTTCCTTCTTTTTATATTCTTCGACTGCGATATCTGTGGCGGTGTTATTGATGTATTCTTCGCAGTCGAGCTGGAACAGTCTGTCTCCTTGTGCGTATGAGAAGTCTTCGTCTTCATCCTCGTCCTCTGTGTCGATCAACTGGGGCATGTGATTGTCTTCGCATCTGAATTGAATCTTGCCTGTCTTCCAATCTATCTCGGGGTTATGCATCTTTAGCCAATCATAGCCCAGGAAGATTTCGTTTATTCCAAGGTTGGTGACGGCTAGTGCTATTTGTTCCTTGTGACCGGCTATTTGTAATTCTATTATGACGAACTCTGTGATTTTTCCTGCTTGGTTTAGAGTTCCGTCGGTGTTGTATACAGAGACCGGTCTTGGTAGTTTGTGGGTGAACAACCCCTTTTTGGTTACGAAGTTTTGATGAATGGAAGATCCTGTGCATCCAGAGTCTACGAGAACTTGTACATCTGTCTGCGTTCCATCGGGCATTTTGATTGTTGCGGGGAGGGTGAGGGAGTTTTTGTCTTTTCGTCTCAACAAGGCATTTACAAATCTGGGTTTGTTCTGTAGATCTTTTATTACCCAGAATGCATCTTCCTCGTTCATCTCTTGGAGGTCTTTTACTAGTTGTTCATTGACCTCTGGTAGTCGCGATTCATGGACAAAAGACTTTATATGTTTTATTGTCCTTTTTATATCAGGACATTTGGTCTGTTGTTGGATCCACCTGATACTCCAAGGATCAGCGGTGTTCCTCCAACTTTGTTCCTTTTTTGGTAGAGGCGGGCGCGCAGCAGCCTTGTCACTCTTTGAAGGGGGCATTACCGCCACACTCTTCTTTTCTCTTTTGAGGATTGTTACAGTTTCTTCCTTTTTGTTCATAGGAAGGTTTACTTTTGGTTTGTTTGTTTCAGTCTCGTCATCGCATGTCAAAACAGCAAATTTATTACATGTGTGCAATGACTTAAGGGATTGTACAGGAGACCGACTGGTATCTACTGTACCAACTGAAAATCCTGTACCGTAACTACATCCTCTTTCTCAGCAGCGTCCATTAGCGCTCTGATCTCGGCGTAATGTTCTTTTGGAATCGATGCAAAAAACCTTGTAGCCTGACGAGGATGGAGGTGTTCGGCGCACGGCCATGGCTTCCCACATCTTCGGCATACTCCTGCCGCGCACGCCTTATCAAGCTCCATCGGGGCTCCACGGCCCGGAAAGACACCTGTGGCGTTCGGGTGAGGAGCGGTGGCGGCGGCGGTGGGTGGTGCTGTCAAGGTGGAAGCGGGGGGAGGTCCTTTCGGCGGCGGATAAGAGGTCTGAGGAGGACGGCGTGTGAATTGTGGGTTGTAGGTTGGTCCCCTTTGAGCTGCTTGCCTTTTTCTGTCTGCCATATCTCATAGCATGACGTCAGCTCTGACCAACTTGGTCTCCCACAACTTCATATTTGTTTCGTCGATCATATTGGGGTCCGACTGAAGGACGTGATCGACGATGTCCTGGTGGACAGCCTTGCGAACCAAGTTGCACATGGTTCTCTGATTTCTCCTCATATCGAACTTTGCCTGTCCAGCGAGCTGCGCCATTCGTAGGAAAAATTCCTGGACTGACTCGTTCTTATATTGCTTTATCTCCATCAGCTCACTTTCGGCTTTGCGAGCCAATGACGGTGGTTCAAAGGACTCCTTCATCTTTTCTTCAAAGAAAGTCCAGGATATCGTTTTTGCCCATTGGTTTTCGTGGGCTAGGTCGGCAAACCTCCCAGCTACATTGTCTCCGGTCATGTACGACATGGTGATCGTCATTTTTTGTTTGTCTGAAAGCTCCTCCTCGAAGCCTTCGAAGTATTGCTCCAAAGTTCGCCACCAGTGGACAAACTTGGACTTGTTGCCATCGAAGCTCTTGGGCTTCTTGGCAAGGGATTTTCCCAACTTAGTGGGTGGGAAGCCGCAGGCAGCAGGACGTGGTGATAATCTTGGTCCTTCAGGGACCTGGGGGCGAGGGGGGAGTGGACGCATCGAGTAGTGTCGGTAATCTGGAGACGCCATCAGGGGAGGCGTTCCAGCTTGAGAGGGATTGGCCATCCTTCTGTCTAACCAATCGTAGTACACGTCGGCAAAATTTTGCCCTGGCCGACTGGAGGGCGGAATTGGAGGCGGGATGTGGGCAGGGATGGGCGCGGGGGCGACGAGCGGGGTATGATCGGGTGACATAGCAATGTCTCCTTGTGTTCCTCTCATGGGATTCCATGATTGGAGTAGTGACAGTGATCGACGTTGTGCTCGGGATTGTGCGCGTGATGTGGGGAGAGGAATAGAGTAGGGGTTAGACATTTATGATTGATTTGATTTTCGGTTAGAGTGGGGAAAGTGGGCTCCTCCGAAGTTTCGTCTGTGAGCTAGGCAACGTTGTCTCTTTTCGATAAAGAGTTGTCCTTCTCGGTTAATGATGATCTGGTACCTCTTGGTTGTGAGGGCCTCAATCTCGTCGGCGGTGGCAGGGAGTACTGAGAAGGGGATGGTGTGATCTATTTGAGCGATTCTTTCGTTATGCTCGCGGATTTGGCGGAGGAGAATGAAAAGGTCGTTTTCGAGTTCTTGTTCAATCCCTTCTTCTGGTTCAGAATAGGGGAATTCGAACTCGGCAGTGATGGATTGAGACGCGATGACTGAGCCTCTGCTTACGCGTCTAGTAGACACCTTGGCAAAGTTGGGTCCGAATGCGGTGGAAGGTGGAGGTAGAGAAAAGCTAGAAGCTTGAAGGCTTCTTCGGCATGTTGGGGGTAGACGGAACTAGGTCTGGTGTTGTAACAATGCTTTGACAGAGCGTTTTACTGACGTGACGTCGCAGGTAATCACACGAACCTGTTCTCTGTAGCGTCGAGAGAAGTATGAACAGCTAGACCTCAGCTGATGACGGGAGCTAGTGCACTATGCCCAAAAGCAACGTTATCTGTATTTAGACGGCGGACGACCATATATGCAAATGTGGGCCGAGTGTTTGTCTCGCTGCTAGACAGTAGCAGTACTGGATTTCCCTTAACGCTGGGATCCGCGTATAACGAAACACGAGGTAAGGGGGACTAGCAACAGATAAAGTGTCTGTGCCAGGCAGTGGTGTTGGTAGATGATGAGAACAACGAGCGGAGGGAGTCGGGGAGCTAAGTGCTCAGCGACCAGGATATCTTTGGAATTATGAAAAGACTCAAAGACCACAAGAGTTGACCAAAGTCGATATTCGAGTGAAAGAATGAGAATTCCAAAGATGGGGAATACATGAGATGATACACTACTTTATATACTATACTAGAATGCACACGGACCAAGGTACACTATGAGCACGGACCAGTTTAGGGCCGGTCTTTGCTAAATAAGGGAATGTCTATAAAAGGAAATAGTCACGTGATTAAAAGTTTGAGTGTACGAAGGGTAAATTGATGAGGGAAGGTGAAAGGAAATAAGGGTGTTTCAAGATAATCGTTTCAGCAGGAGAATCGAATGTCTCCATTCTTATTTCGGGAGGAGTCCACGTTACAGGCATGCAAGGGTTCTCTGAGGTGGGTGAGGGGGAGGTGGTGTTTCTTGACGAAGTCCCAGTCGATGCAGGAGATATCTGCACCACTGTCTACTAGGGCAGTGGAGTCGACAGTTTTCAAGGTGTGCGAGGGTACTACGATTTGAACAGGGATTTGCATGGATTTCATCGTAGATTGTACAATTACAGCACACGTAGAGGAGGGAGCGGTCCGCGTCGATCAGGTCTCCCTATCTAAAAATTCATCCTTTCAAAGGATACTCTAGTCACGCTTGGGTCTTCTTCAACTTTTTCGAGTCGGGGAGTAGTCTCCATAGGTTCGGTGACTTGTTGGACTTTCTTCTCAAAGGGCTTCTTGGAGAAGTGGGGGCAGGTGTTACTCAAATGTCCAGGTTTTCAGCAGCAGAAGCAGAGTTTGTTGGCGATGCATTGCTTCTTCTCTTCCAGGGTGAGTTTGGTAACTTTGATGACATCTACGTCCATCACGTTTGTAATGATCACTCAAAGAGCAACCACTAGCCGGACTTTGACTCAAGTAGAACACCAACTTGGCAAAGGGGAAACGAGCCTTCCTTAATCTAAGGTTCAATGGAGGGACGTTGCCCAACTGACACAATAGACAAGTGGATTAGACTGGGGATCTAAGGTATAATGTACAGGTATATATACTGGTAACGAGTGAGCACGGACCAAGTGCTAGATATGATAATTACCATGAAAGGTCAAAGTAAAGAAGAGGTACGTGTGAATGAGAAGTTGATGATGGGAAAAAGAAGTGTAGCATCATGAGAGAAGAGCGGAAATTAATAACATGTGCTATGATGTCATTGATGGTCATGTGACTTTCCCACGGTCACGTGCAATGCATCGAAAAGAAAATGAAAAGTAAGATGTTCATATGTTGTACAGAAAAAGTTTGAAAATATAGTCTATCATTACACTACTCCCTCTTTAAGACTTGAATTCCAGACGAGTCCCGTGAAAGTTTGATTTGGTAAAGTTCATATAGGGTTTAAATAAAGATTGGAAGTCCGCAGTGGAGAGTCCTCGGAGTTTACGTGGGGTGGATGGGTTTAGATGGTGGAAATCGGCAACTGCATCTGGAGCCGTGTTGATAATGTCCGATGTTTCCCATGTTCGGTCTGTTTCGTTGTAACCCTTCCAGTGCACCAGATATTGTAGCTTCCTTTTTACAAAGCGTGAACCTGCAATGTAGTCTATTTCGAACTGTTCTTCTCCTTCTTTGTCTATCTCTATCATGTCAGGTCGTTGTACTGGTTGACCTGGAAGAGTTTCTCTGTAAGGTTTTACGCGAGAGATGTTGATTATTGGGTGAATGTGGATAGAGTCGGGAAGAATGAGTTCTACGGTGTTTGGTAGGACCTTTTTGATCCGATAGGGTCCGATCCATTTTTGTGTGAGTTTCTTTGCTGTATAAGGTAGTTTTAATTTATCAGTGGAAAGCCAGACCTGCTGGCCAATAATGTACTCCGGAGCTTCTGACCTTCTTTTGTTGGCAAACTGCTTCATCCTTTCTTTAGATATATTAAGAGCTGCTTCTATCTCCTTGTGGGATCGTCCGAATTCTTTTCCAAATTCAGCACCGGGACCTGTCACTTTCCCTTCGAAGCCCATGCGAGGGGCGTAATTACGTGTGATTGCGAATGGGATGGAACCGGTAGCAGTGGTGAGGGAATTGTTGTGGGAAAATTGTGTGGATTTGATCCATTCTACCCAGATGTCCTGCTTCTTCGACATGTAAGAGTTGTTACAGTTATGGAACAACCCCCTATCGTTTTTCCTTAAACCTACCGACCCGACACATCCCTACGCTCGACTACGCCTCTTACCTAGGCTATTCCACTTCCCATCCCGTCGTCCCAACCCTGACGACACCACCCCTCCTGGATCTGCCCAGGATCTTCCCTGGATATTCCCCAGCACTGCCCTTGAACTGCCTTCGGAACATCCCGTCATCCCAATCCTGACGACACCGCCCCTCCTGAATCTACCCAGGATCTTCCCTGGAGATTCCCTGGCACTTCCCTTGAACTGCCTTCGGAACATCCCGTCGTCCCAACCCCAACGACACCACCCTCCCTCGGACTTCCCCGAGATCCACACTGCCTCACCTCCTTGAGGCAACACCGCCCCTCCCTTGTGTTGAGCCAACACCTTGCTCTACACCCCTGACCTATCACGTGCCATCACATTGCAACGCGCCACGATGATTCCCACAACGCGTCTACGCGTCCTATACCTTCCCACGAGACACGGTCTTTCCCTTTTCCGGCTTTGTGCTCAGCAGACAGGTACCGGCCTACCTAATCTGGTTATATCCTTACCATACTTAGTATTTCCTTAATTGGCTGTGCACGGACCATTACCTGCCCTAAAGCCCTTACAGCTGGGGTATATAAGTTGGGACTCCGCTCCAACACCTCTTTCTTCTTAACTTTGATTTACACCATAGAGTGTACCCCTTACTGGTATAATCTGGTGCCTATAGATCTGGTTCCTCGCAATCCCCTCTCGCTTGTCCTCTTGGTTCAAACGTCGAAGCGTAGGCCAACTCTCCTACTCTTCTCCAGTCCTAGACCTAGGACAGGAAGACCTCGTCAACTTCGACCACTGCACAGAGGTTACTCAAGGAGACCCCCTCCTTCTCCGACTTCGATCGTATTAGGACTACTCGTCCTAATCCTCTTCGCCATCCTATCACTAGGATATACCTTACTCAAGGGAACTAGCCTATAAGAGCGCTGGTTAGTAAGGGCCGTACACTCAGTGTACCATTGTTGCACACAAGCGTAACAAGAGTGGAGATACTGTTTGAGTTCTCTATTAATATGCTCTGTTTGTTCGTTGGTTTGGGGGTGATAAGCCATGGAGATCTTCTGGGAGATAGAGAGGAGTTTACACAGTTCTCGGGTAAAGTCCAAAACGAATTGTGGGCCTTGATCTGAAACTATTGTCGAGGGAAGTCTGTGAATACACCAAACATTGTCTCTAAATATTTTAGCTAAGTCCAAGGAGGAAACCATATCGTGGCATGGTATAAAGACTACTTCTTTTGAGAAGCGGTCTACAATGATGCAAATAGCAGTGAAAGTTTGAGATTTAGGTAATCCCATAATGAAATCGACTGAGAGATCTTCCCATGGTCTAGTAGGTGTGGGTAAAGGAATGAGTTTTCCTGCTGGTGCCTTTGAGGTTCCCTTTGTTTGGGCGCACACTTGGCAGCTATCTACATAATCTTTAATGTCTTTGGTGACTCCTGGCCATGAGAAATGTCTAGTGAGAAGGTGTATAGTACATCCATGTCCGCAATGTCCTGCGATGGGGTGATCGTGGCATAAAGTAAAGAGTTCTATACATAAAGGTTCGGGAACAAAGATTTTGTTTTTTGTGTTTTTGAAAATATAGTCATCAGACACGTATGAGAAGTCATGAATAGCATCTACACCCAGTTTGGATGATTCGTGCCTCAATGATTCCATAAATGTTGATGAAAGAGAAACATTATTAATAAATAAGTGTTCTGATAGTACAGTAATGTTTTCGTTGTGGTCCTTTACCGCATCACCATGATCTGGTCGACATGATAGTGCATCTGCTCATCCGTTGGTTGATCCTGGTTTGTAAATAAAGACGTAGTTGAACTCTTGCAGGAATGTGTGCCAACGTGCTTGTCGTCCTGAGAGAGTTTGTGGCTTTTTCCAGTATTCGAGATTCTTATGATCTGTCCAGATCTCGAAACCTTCTCTACCAATAAGGTAGTGCCTCCACTCCTCTAATGCATGGATTACGGCTAGGAGTTCTTTGTCATAGATAGGATAATTCCACTCAGCGGAATTGAATGAATGGGAGATGAAGGTGCATGGTTGCCAAAGTCCGTTATCCGATTTGACAGAAAGAACTGCTCCAGTTGTGATATCCGAAGCATCGGTTTCTACTCTCATTTCCTTGTCCCGATCTGGATAGGCTAAAAGAGGAGCCATCTTGAATTTGTTCTTTAGTGTATCAAACACTTTCTGTTGGTCGGGACCCCAAGTGAAAGGAACATCCTTTTTGGTAAGATCGTTCAGGGGTCGAGCGATGTCTGTGAATCCTTCAATAAATCTATGATAGTAATTGCATAGTCCGAGGAAGCCTTGAAGTCCTTTGAGACGTGTGGGAATGGGCCAGTCCATTACTCCTGCCACCTTCTTTTCCTGCATCTCGACTCCCTCTTTAGATACTACCATACCCAAAAAGTCCACTTTGTCCTTGGAGAACTGGCACTTCTCTGGTTTCACATATAGGTCATTCTCCTCCAATTGGCGAAGAACTTCCTTAATGATCTCCTTGTGCTCAGCTTGTGTTCTCCCTTTTGTAAATAACATACAGTCGTCGATATAAATGACTAATACAGCATACATGTTGTTAAATATATCGTTCATCATCGTTTGGAATGTAGGAGGGGAATTAGTCATGCCAAAATACATTACGGTAGGTTCATATGTGCCGATAGGGGTGACGAATGCACCTTTCCACTTGTCTCCTTCTTTGATTCTCACGTTGTTGTAACCCCAATGGAGATCGAGACAAGTGAACATATCAGCACCTTTTAGACGGTCAATGAGCATGGGTATGAGAGGCAATGGGTATGCGTTCTTGATGGTGCCTTCATTTAAATATCGATAGTCCATAACTAGGCATTTCTTGCCATCCTTTTTGGGAATGAAAAATACAGGTGCAGTTTGAGGGGATTTGGATGGTCTAATATATCCCTTTTTGAGTTCTTTTTTGACAAAGGTTCGTACTTCCTCCATCTCGATATCTGAAAGTGGAATAACTCTGCCTTTTTTAGGGACAAAGTCTTCCTTAAGGTCTATTGCATGGTCCCAGGGCTTTCGCTCGGGCATGCATTCGGATTCTTTTTCCGAGAACACATTTAAGAAGTTATGGTAGACCTCTGGCACCTTTTCTTTGGGTCCTTCTTCTATAACCCTAATGGTAGGCTTTTCGCTGCATAAATGAGGAAGTGGGGGGTAGGGTCCACCGCCAATGACTCAGCAGTATTCCATACATCTAGGAAAGGAAATAGTCTTAGCAACCCAATCAATGTCCAGGTTGTGATGGTATAACCAATTGTATCCAATAATTAAGCGATGAGATCCAAGTCGAGAGACGTAAGCATCTATAACCTTGAAATGGTCGTTGATGCCAATAATTAATTTGACCATATGTGTAACTTTGCCGATAGCTCCGTTAGAGCCATCTGCATTAATAACTACAATAGGGTTAGCAATTTGATACTGTTTAATGCCGTGTCGTAATACATATTGTTCGTCGATAAAAGTGTGAGAAGCCCCGGAATCCAGTAAGGCCTGAACAGATGATTTCTGCCATTGGTCCTCCTGTTTCCTCATCAAGACTGTTTTGACAGAGAATTCTCCACCAAAGTTCAGCGTGGATGATCTTTGGGCAATAGTTACCAAGGAATTGAGGGATTTATAAATAGGGGAATTTTCGACTTGCTGGACAAGGGAATCAAGCATGCTACATTTTAATTCCGGCGCCGCACTCCAAGGAGTTGCCCTTTCAGAATGCATGTTTTTATTGGCAAGAAGAATCAAAGAAATAGTACAGGTAGGGAAATCATCCTCCATGCAATCTACCAAACTGATCTCACTATTAGTGTCCGAGGTAATGGTATGAATGCTGGCACCCAGTGCATCGACAGAAGGGGAAAATGACAAATTGTCTATCTGTTCGCAGAGACCCTCATCATCCATGAACGTTGTCCATTTAAAGAAGTGGCCGCTTTTTGTTTTGCTTCTACTTCGAACTTGTCTCTGTAGAAGGCTTTGGCCTCAGCAGAAATAAATGATTGCATGGATTGCGTGGCGATAGAAGGTGGGAAAGATTGGGAAGGGGGAGAAGGCAGAGTTGGGAGAGGACGGGAATGGAAATCTGGAGCCGAATAGCTTGGCTCGGGTGGATACTCATAAGAACCGGTGTCCCAGTTCCAGATCACTTGTTGCCTTGCCTTAGGAGGGAAGCGTCACTTGTTTGGGTTCTTTGAGCAATCTGGCCAGATATGCCCAACTTGGGAGTACCCAAAACAAGTGTGAGTTTCTTTTTGTGGCAACTGATGTGCCGAGATGTCCATAGGGGCGCCTCTGCCCAGTTGAATGCCCGTAGGCGTAAAACGATGGTTTTGCCCCGGAGGTGGGCGAGAAGGTTGCGGGTATTGGAAGCCCCCTTGTGGCTGTCTTTGATAATAGTATTGCCCTTGCGGGTGGGGAGGAGGTCGGGAAGGTGGTCCTCTGGCAGGGGGTCCTCTTTCGACTGCCATCTGCTCATAAGCCCTTCCTATATTTCTGTAACGAGTGACTAGCTCGTCGAGATCAAAGGCCATTGATGGAGCGTTAAGTTTTTGCCTTTCATAGATGTGGAAGTCAACTGCTTTCTTTAGCAGCTCCATGGCGAAGCTGTCGTCGATGTCTGCTTCTCAACACAGCACTTCAAATCTCTGTAAAAACAGATCTATAGGATGCCCATTTTGCTTGAGGGCCTCCAACTTCTTCAATGACTCGTGGGTGAGGATGTCAATTTGGAAGTAATCTTTTATCTCCTGCTGGAGCTGACCCCAAGAGGGCCATGCCTTATCTCTGAGGAGAGATCCTGTAGGATTTCCTTGTGCATCGAACTCTTTGTCGTCCTCCGCTTCAAGATACTTCTCTAGTGTTATTTGGGCGAAACCCTTTGCCCTCTTTTCGAATCTTGATAGAACTGCTACCACCCATAGCTTATTGTTTTTCCATGATTGGGCCGAAACCCAAAGGTGGAGCTTGATCCACCAGACTTGAAATTTTGCACGATCACTGTCCCACTTGTCTGGGTCGGCAATCTTCTTCATCACTGAAGACCTTTTGGATTCCAAATTTAGGTCTCGGATCTGTGAGACCAAATCGTCAATATCTATGTTTGAAGTTGACATCCTTGTTCTTGTTCTTCTTCGGCAGATAGATCTATATAAAAGAGAACGAGATCCTTACTGCGCAGTATCTTCCAACCACACTCTGGGGACTCGGCAAGCGAAACTACGTAGAAAATACTTCTTCGACCAGAGGTAATATCTGTGCCTCTGTAAGCTCTGGTAACAAGTTCTCTGGCGACTGCAGCAACCAGGAATGAAACTACACATATACTATCTGACTATGAAATTGACGCTCTACCTCCTCTATCACTAGAGGGACTACCAGTGTTTGATATAAGCTCGGCCTAGGGCTGCTTGACGGCAGTAGTTCCCTAGTTGCTCTTCATAAATTGGGCATGACCCCGACACGGGTATCACCTCAAGGGAGGGACTGAGAAGGTTCTAACTAACGAGACAAAAGCTTGGGTTCAAATCCCACGTCCTAAAGGTGCGGATGTAATGAAAGAGAATATCTTTGGAAAGCTCCAGTGGGCACTCCTTAATCCTAGAGTTCAGGTAGTGTATTCAGTCTAATCCAAGTGTAATGATCACTCGAAGAGCAACCACTAGCTGGACTTTGACTCAAGTAGAACACCAACTTGGCAAAGGGGAAACGAGCCTTCCTTAATCTAAGGTTCAATGGAGGGACGTTGCCCAACTGACACAATAGACAAGTGGATTAGACTGGGGATCTAAGGT